>JARHVA010007419.1:430000-462500 GCA_037957365.1 Torreya grandis
GTTCATCAATTTTATATCATGGGTTTATAAAGTGTAGAGGAACATGTTACATCATTAAAATCAGCCCTCAAACTCTTAAATATAGGGCATGGATATGTTTCTTGCTGAATTTTACCATGCTCATTATAAAAGGTTGCATATGTCTAGTTCCTTGATCTACTACAAAATTTAATTAATGATTGGGATAACTTTGAAGATAATTTATTTTCATAGTTTGGAAGATTGATATATCTTATTTTACTACACCAAAAAAAATTACATAAGGACAGAACCCCATGATTCCATTAGATTATTTAGTGTAATAATCCAAAAAATGTATACCCAGATTTGTAATCCATATAGGCCAAACACTGTGTTATCCCTAGAGATGTATAAAAATGTAGTAGACCCCATGACCATTGTATTCCTTAGATAAGTTACATAGATAAATGACTTATCACATGCATAATTTGAGGGCATTAACATTAATAAGAAATCAAACCCAAAGAGATTGATTGTTATTAACATTGACCCCAATACTCTGATGCTCAATTTAATTCCTAATGCAAATTTGAATACACATCTTATCAATCATATTCTAGTCATTGATGTGTTTCCATTAATAAAATATTTACCCAAATTAGTAGCTTATTTTTTTGAATGATCAAAACTAAACTAATAATCAAAAACAAAATTTGATCCTTTTATTAACAACACAAACCATAACTTAGGATTAAAAAAAAGGTGAACTAGATGTAATTTGAGGTGTATTTCATAAAATCACTAATGATTTTTTGAATATCCAAAACAAGAAGGTAACATATATATAGAGATATTAACACTTAAAAATGCTCCTAATAGAGGTTTAACCATATAAATAATCAGTCAAACAATATTGAGCCATCACTAAATAATATACTAACAAGTCAAATTATCACCCCTACCATTCAAAACTTTTCATATCATGCCAATTTATCCTATGAGTCAATGAGTTGGTCTTAAAAATTCCTTAATGTGATTATTAATAACTAGACTGTCTTAGCATGTCATGTAGGAATGAATAGGCTAGTTTGGTTTTGCATTTAATAAGTGTACTTGAGATTAATATTTATGAGGTATCATTTCTCAATTGGTGCCAAGTGCATAACACAAATAAATATGGAGATCTTGATTGTGTATATTTTTGCAATTCTTTTGAGTTTTTTCAGAAGGAAATGAAAGGTTATGAGGTAATCCTTAATTAAAATAAAACTAGTGCTTCTAGTTGGAAAAATTTATCTTCCATTATTATAATGACAACAAACCAAATAAAAATAATAAATAAATACATGCTTTAAAATTATGCCAGTGGAATAATTATGCATTGAGAAGTAAGAAACAATAATTCCTCACTAGTTCTACACCACCAAAAAACACAATTATTCCTCCTAATTCAAAAGCTAATAATGATCCTTTTCCCCTAAGAGGAAATGATCAAAGTGTTTCTATTGAAATGAAACCTATCTTTAATAAGTGAGTATACAACATTGTGTAAGGAATGAATAAAATTAAGGAAAACATCACCCTCCATGAACTAGGTCAAATTAAAAAACAACACAATTTATTATAAAAATCCTTAATTGAAAAGCTTACATTAAAAACTTCACATTCAAATGTCATAGTCCATAATACCAAGACTAAAGTTCCTCTATTCCTTTGCACCATTAGTATTTTTGTAATGAACATATATAATTGATTATTTTTTGATTCAGAAGTCCCAACTAATGTCATTCCAATTTGGATTTTTAGAAAATTAAATATCATCCCAATGTCTAATATAATTGTGGTAGAGATAGATAAATTTGAAGTTAAGTTGGTTGGTAAATTTCTAAATATACACATATAATTAGAATCTAAACCTAAGATAATATAACTCATTGACAAATAGGTACTAAATATCTCTGAAGCTTATGGAATGTTGTTGAATAGGGATTAGTTGAAAATGCTTAATGGGTACATAGATATTTATTTATTGCACATGTGTTTGGCCTAGAGAGGTTTATATAATAAAATTAGGGTATAAATGAAGCCTAAAATTAATTACATAATCATTAGGTATAATTCTAAGAATGAAAAGGTAAATTTCACTTCTTCTGATATCATAATTTATACTCTCATCAATAGGTTTACGACTTAAAATGTATAAATATTGATTCATTTTTATTATGAACCATTAAATTTTATGGATATCATTATAAAAAAGGGGTTGGTGTATGTATTTTATTATTTGACCCAAAAGGAAAATAATAGCTGGTGGCATATCATTTACAGTTTCCTTATACTAATAATCTTGATAAGTATGAATCCCTGATCCTTAAATTCTAGTTTGCTTTAACTGATGGTGTAATTTTTTTTATATGTTTAAAACTAAAAATTAGTGGTCAATTAGATGATAATCAATTTTCAATGCAAATTATCATTCCTGAAGAAATATAAACACAATCTTAGGACTTGATCAAATTATTTGAGGCCTTCAATATTGTATATATTCCTAGAGAACAAAACCAAATTGCATATTCTATTGAATCCTTAAATATATTTTTTTCCTCTCTGAATGACTCATAATTACAATTTATCTTTTTAAATAAGTCCCCTACCATTTTTTTCTAGACAATGTTGAGGACTTATACATATTCGAACATGACCAACAAATCATCTAGTTCACGAATGATTAAAGTTTTTTTGAGTCCTGAATAACATATAAAAATTATAAGGAATTTATTATAGAGAATAAAATTGAAAATTATTATATTATATTATTAAATTAGAATAATATTCCCAATGGAATGGTTTCATTGGAGAGAATGTTTGTTCTAGACATGCATGCTAAAAATTATAAAAAATTAGAACTTAGTAAACAAGAATCCACTCCTATTAATTTGGGGATAGAAAAATAACCCCAATACATTAAAATTTTCCTAATTTATTATGATATACTTAAATAAGAATTTAAATCTCTCCTTCAATGATATAAATATGTAATTTCATGGTCTTATGATGATTTAAAAATCTTTGATCCCAAATTCATTACACATACTATTCCATTAAAGGAAGGACAAAAGTATTTTAGATAAAGGTAGGGACTAATTAATCATGTGTTGGAACCCCTCATACATAAATAGGTAAAAAAAATATTTTATCATGAATCATATTCCCAATTAGACATTCAACATTGGTCACCAATTTGTTACCTATTCACAAGAAAAGGGGAGAAATTGCACTTTTATGCTGATTTTCATAACTTAAACAAAGCATCATATAAGGACAATCACCCATTTCCATCCTTATATAAAGTGATTCATATTGTAAATAGATATGAAATTATGTCATTCATATATGGATTTTTTATACTATAATCAAATTTTAGTATACCAAGAGGATGGTTTCACAACTGCATTCACCACCAAGTGGGGAGCCTTTTCCAACAAAAGTATGCCTTTTGGGTTGATAAATGTAGGAGAAAATTTATAACACACTATGGATTTTACTTTCAAGTAATGGTGGGTAAATAAATTATTGTTTATATGGATGACCAAACGATATTTTATAAAGACAAGTTTGAACATATGCATCATTTGCAAATAGTCCTTGATAGATGTAGAAGGTATGGTATCTCACTTAATAAAAATAAAATTATTTTTGGAATGACAAGGGGTATGTTAGTGGATCATGTCATTACAAAGGAAGGTATAATCATTGACCTAAAAAGAGATAATGTAATTTCTAAACTTCAGTTACATAATAACAAGAAGGAATCAAAATCATTCTTTGGAAAAATTAATTTTATAATAAATTTCAATTTTGGTTTTACTGAGATTGTAAGGCATTTGAATGTTATGCTAAAATTGGATGATAAATTAGAATGAATAACTAAAGCTAATTTATAATTCCAATAAATCATGGACACCATCAGCCAAGCTCCAATATTGGTTATCTATAATTTTTCTAGGGGTTTCTATTCTATATATATTATTTTATCTCTGACCATACTATTATAGTAGTGCTCACACAAAATATTGATAATAAGAAACACCAAATTAAATTTATGAGAACAAATATAAAATATAATGGACTCAAGTATCCATTTTTGCATAAAAAAAGCATATACATTGGTTAAGGCCATAAAATTATTTTAGGCATTACATAGTACACAATAAAGTTTACGTTATTATTCTAGAATCTACTGTGAAACTTATGTTAGCTCATGCTAAAATGGGATAATACAGGGAGAAATGGATGGAAAAAATTCAAGAATAATATTTAGAGATTAGATCAAAGAAGTTAGTATGAGGTCAAGGGATCACACAACTTATGATTGAAATTTATCCTAGAATTACTTTGATGTAGGTAGAAGAAACTCAATTTCCTAAAAAATATTGATAAGGTCATATAATCTATTATTTATCATATGTCACAAAGTTGAATATTAATAAAAATGGAATTATTTCTCAAAACATTTCTTTTCATGGTAAAGAAAGAAATTTTGTATAGAAATAATTATGAAGGGATCTATCTCCATTATCTATCTAATGAAGAATTCAATAAAATAATGAGCAATTTTCATGAAATACTAGGCAATAGTAATCCTTTTGGTAAAACAAGTACACAAAACATCCTAAAAGTAGGCTAATATATACTTGTAATTTTTAAAGACACACAACCATGTATATAAAAGTCATGAATGCCAATTTTTTTTCCAAATGAGAGGTATATGCAGCCATGCCATTATAACCATTATTTAAGGATGTCCATTTGATTAGTGGGGGTTGGATTTCATTGGAGTAATAAATCCAAAACATTTTTAACGTCACAAATTCATATTAACAACAAAATATTATTGTACCAAGTGTATTGAATCCATCACAAAAAAGAATAACACAATGAAAGAGGTTATTATATTTTTAGAATAGAATATAGTCATAAGGTTTAAAACACCATTTTTCTTGGTTTATGATAATGGTATTGCTTTCCAATCAACATAATTTATTAGTCAAGGACCTAAAATAATAATATTATTAAAAAACCATCTAACTAATACCAACAATGGAAAGGTGCTTCCAAGTCAACAAATAATAATTTGATCAATGCAATTAATAAATATGTTGAAAATAAACCCAGAGAGTGGCATCTATTATTAAAGTATGCACTTTGAGTAGATAATTAAAAATATATTAAAATTCTCTATTATTCTCATTTCTTATTGATTTATGGTCAAGAACCCATGTTTCCAAAAACATTGAATATCCCAACCTACTAGTTCATGCACAAATACATGGAAGAAGATGAACAAAAACAATATATATTTTTAGACATTATCCAAATAAAAGATGCATGTGAAGAATTTATTCAAAACTTCAATAAACATCAAGATATCATAAAAATATGGTTTGAAAAGAGAGATAAGGTGAATGAATTTATAATCTAATATTTATTATTTCTTTGGGACAAAACACACAAGATAAAGGGCTAGTATGCCAACCTTCCCCATTATAGATTGGGGTGTACAAGATTTTCTAAATTTCTAGGGAAAAATGCATTTAGATTAGAAGACTTACAAGGAAAGAAAATATCATTTCTAGTGAATGGAAAATATTTTAAGAATTACTTTTTATATTTCCCTTCATTATCTACATCAAAATTATTGTAACTCTTAGTTTAGGATTAGGGTAGTCTATAAAAAGTTTAACTAGTCTTACATTGTTTTAATATCATAAATAGTTTGATTTCAATATTTAATTTTCAGAATTTAGTATTTGATTTTAAAATTAGTAGATAGTTAATAAGTATTTTTCAATACAATATTACAAGGGTTTTAGGGGTTTCACTAAGAGATTGTATTTTAAAACACTTGACTCAAATTTTTAATGTGGGGACTTT
This sequence comes from Torreya grandis, assembly GCA_037957365.1. Classification (NCBI taxonomy): domain Eukaryota; kingdom Viridiplantae; phylum Streptophyta; class Pinopsida; order Cupressales; family Taxaceae; genus Torreya; species Torreya grandis. The sequence goes on from JARHVA010007419.1 coordinate 435,896, forward strand.
GTTATCAATAAACTTATTGAACCAAACTAAGAACATAGGAAAATGTTGAGAATTGAGGTGGACAGATTTTTTTTTATGAAATAAATTTTATATTATTAATATAAATATATAAATATTTACAATACTATTAAAAAAAATAAGGTGGTATGAGAGTATGCCTCAATGATATAATAGGCCAATACTAGAAGCAAAAATAACAAAAATAAGGACAATCCTAGGAGCAAAACCAACAAACCACTAGGCTAAGCCTAGGAAATCTCTAACACATCAAAAAAGGAAATTACGAAGTATAAAATAGGCCAATAGAGGAGGGGTACTTATCAGGTGTATCAAATCGGGGGGGGGGGGCAATCCAATAGATCCTTCCTTCTAATGACATGATCCCAATTAGATCCATAATTATGTTAATCACCATCCTCTTGAGATTTAGTATCCTGGTATGAGACATGAGACAAAATAAATAAAGCTAGTTTAGGAAATATTTTATCCATAGATAGATTCTAGCCATCTTGAGATCCTCCAAGTGGAAAAATCCATTTGTGCTTGCTCACAGGGGTGGAGGGCCCCACCCATGAGACTAAAGAGAATGAGGAGGTGGAGAACCCTAACCTCCACATGTGGTTGGGGGAGGAGAATAATGCCATTATAGATAACTAGTAGGAAAAAGGTGATAACTATAATGAGATCAATTGAGATTTGAAATATGTCTTAAGGAAGAACATTGACACCTATTGGTGGCAAGTTTCATGATGGGGAAGGTGGTACATGAGTAAAATTTCATGGTGCATCACCCTAATGATGAAGTAAACATTGTAGGTAATCAGTCCCTATATAATTTTTTTTGGTTTGAACTTGAATCTATAAAATCACATTAGAAATAAACATAGCCTTATTATATATAGATAAGTGAAAATCATCGAAAGCATTAGAAAATAGAATTGAGTTCTTTTATTTCCATATCCAAAATAAAATTTACAATATGAAAGAATGCCAAAATTGGGTTAACTGAGGGGAAATTTTAGGGTTTTCACCAAAGAGTGTATCAAACTAAATGAATGGTTCTTGGTGAAAAGGATTGAAGAATTCATGCAACCAAATCTAGATGCCTTGAACCTTAGGAATCCCTTGGTAAGTAAATGACCCATAAATAAATTGATTGTATTGTAATAGGAATCCCTTGGTAAGTATATACCAAAAAAAATGATCAAGCCAATGTTTAATACATGCAAAACAAATAATCTAAAATGACACCCCAAAACTAAAAGCTTAAAGAATGAATGCCTCAATGGGTAGTGAGTTTTTCCACCATGAGACAATGAGACAAACTCTATTCATACCCTTTATGAGAAGTGTAGTTATGAAAAAAGTTGTCAAAATGTCATTTCCAATATTTACACCAAGGGAAATAAGAGGTGACAATGTTTTTTTGAATAATATAAACAACCTCAATAATCTCCTCATAGTATTTTCTTGTCCAAAGAGGAATGCTTATATTTAACTCTAAAATAATTTATAAGAGGTTAAAAAAGATAATTAATAATAGGTAACCACTAAATATAATGTTACTTGATAGAGAGGCTATCCCTAAACCTATAACCATTCCACAACAACCAAGGTTTAAGTTTTTCCCAAGCATTCCAAATGTTTTTTTATCATGAAGGGACCCATAATTTTCATAGGAGCCTAAGAGTAAGGAGCTTAGAAAACCCTAAGCCTTTTAAAATTGCATGCCCATGAAGGGTTCCCTAAGAAATGTAATTATAGATTAATTCCTTCCAATATTCATTCTTTTGAATGGTACATACAATACACTTGACAAAGATAGTCAATCCTTGATGAGAGATGTCAATCAAAACCATACCTCCAACCTCTTAGGGAAGACAAAAATAATCTTAGGCCACTATATGGTATTGATTACCAATGGAGATATTGGCCCAAATAAATTACTTGAGATATTTTTCATGAATTCAAAATGAATTCTTAGATGACACCCAATAAGAAGAGTAATACACATGGGTGGTTGAAAACACTTTGGATCAAATTTTAAACCTACCATTCAGTGATAAAGGTTTACTAATCCAATATGATAGATTATTTTTCACCTTATCCACCACATAATATAAAAATTGATTTAGGGAGGCCTATAATGCAAAGGGAATGATAAAAAAACTAAAAAACTTCATTGTGCTTAAGCCATTTCCACTTATAATGAGTCATCCAAGGAGGTGGATGGAGGAAATATTGTCTATAATGTTGATATTTTTTACATTTAATGGAATAGTCAGAAGCATGAAAATAAATATCAAGGTAGATCATAACATTGGATTCATCCTTAATGCAAGTGATAAAGGAGTCATCCAAAAAATTCCCATTGAGGAGTTGTAAAGGAACCTCAATAGAAAAATAAAAATCATAGATAAGTCTTTGAGACTATGCATTGGCTAATAGATAAACCAATCCTTTAGTAATTAGAACATATAGAGAAGGTGAAAATTGGAAAACCTACCCAATGGATCTAAAAATACCAAATTAATCAGAGCTAACTTCATTACTAGAAATAAAGGTAGAGGCATCATCAAAGAGCATTTAAATTGATCGTATTTTTTTGGCCAAATCCTAAATATTTTAATATGGATAAAATGAATGTCAAATCAATACAATCATAGGATTTTTTGGAGTCAATTTTAATAAACATAGCCTTTTGATGTAAATGGTGATCCCATTCCATGCCTTCCCATACAATAATAACATTATCTAGAATATACCTACCATGAATGAAATAGGTCTGCTCAGGTTGAATAATTAAAGGCAAAAGGTGGTGAATATAAAGTGATATAGCTTTGGATATTATCTTATAAGAGACATTAAGCAAATTTATTTGACACAAATTAAAAACTAACTCAAGTTCATGTGCCTTTGGGATGAATTTGATGTTCCCTTTGTTAATTACCAAGGCCTAAAGACTACGTATGAAAAATTTTGAGATAGACTTGATACAAATCTAGCCCAAAAATTTCCTACATTATTTTGTAAAAATAATAAGGTAAGCCATCATAACTAATATCTCTATAATTTTCCATTTGGATATCTATCCCATGCAAATATTCAATGAAGAGTATCCTAACACATGTAACACATTGAGTAGGAGTGAATTTTCAATGGACCCCTAAGAGACATTGGTAAATAGATTAATGTTTCTCTAGGTAAGGTTATTGAGCTATGAATACTTGTTGATAGTGACTAGAAAAGGCTTTGACCATGTTGGGAACTTGAATGAGGCACTAAATAACAAACTAAATACATTTAATATGCTAGGAAGAATTTTAGCTTTGATAATTTGAAAAAATTATTTGGAAATACTATCCCCAAGTTTAATACACTATATATGTTCTTAGATTTGAGCCCCATGAGAATTATAATTTTCTAAAATTTTAATTCTTTATCTTAATCTAGGCACATGAAATTATAAGGGTTCATTGAAGGGGTCATGATCAAGCTACACAACTACATGGCTGAGTTATGAGGAGGTGGTAGAGTAAGAACATCACCATATATTTTCCAATTAATGTCCATAGATCTATAGAAACCAATTTTTAAGATTAATCACATTTGCACACCATTGGATATTGCCTAGCTGTTGAGCTAGCTTGGGGATAAGATTCTAAACCTAATAAATGTAGGCCATGGTAAGACCTTGCTTTAACACATACTTATTTGGAAATAACTATGTGTTTTAGATTTTGGTAATTTTAAGTTGAAAGTGATTTGAATTAGGATGGGTGAATGGTAATGAAAGATAAAATCCAATAAGGCTTCAATTGGTAGAGATAAAGTATTGTCAAAATCAAAAAAGGGATGCATGACTAACATAACCTTGTAAAGTTGTTTGAGCATGTGATCAGATCTGATTCAAATATTGGTCCAAGTGATAATATAAAAATTCGTATGTGGGATGTAGACCAATGTTAAGGTTAGAAAACCAATATTTCTTTTACATGAAAATGCAAGCCTCCCTTTCTCTATATGACCATCACATCGACAAATGGCCAATCTTGTTAGTAGACTATTCCACCATATTAAAATTACCACAAAATTTCTATTTGACATTTGGTAGTTCATTGACCATCCACCATCAAAGAGACATCCTTTTATGGGTGTCATTTTAGGTATATACATTTATGGTGCCAAAATAATGGCTAGTAATGTTGAAAATGACCCATATGACATGATGTTAGGTGTCAAATCTAAAATCCACAAGATGGGAACATTATTTTGGATAAATAAATGTAATAAGGCCAAAATATCCTAGGTCAAAATTTCTTGTCAGGATTGAACTATCACACCATATAATCTTACTGACAATGTATATAAGGAAATCTTACACTTTAACCTCTTACACGTAGAGAATGTCCATATATATTAAAGTTTTGTTGTTATACCTAACCACATATATTCAAGTTGATTTTGTAAGACCCCAAACATTCCATGAATAAAAATTTAGATATCATGGATGTCAAAGGAAATATATTTAGAATCAAGCTCCTCTAGGGATTCATATTATATTTTCAAAATTTGTTTAGTGTTGGAGAGAGAATTTTTGGTAATGAAAATCCTAACTAGTTTCCAACTCTATGACATAATCATCCCCCTCTGTGATCTCTCAAATGTGGTAAATACAAGAGTGATATTTATATTACTATTAAGGATTGCATGAGTTCTTTCTTGCTCTTAAATAGGTAAAAATATGTGAAGGAAGATAAAATCAATCAGGAGATAAATTTGAAGAAACTTGTGAAGGGGCCAACATATTTTTAATAATGGGAGTACTATAGAACCTATTTTTTCTCAATTCAATTTCAATATGTGCATGATCCTTTTATATTTAAGGAGTAGGTGGTGACTCCCTAATATCTTGAATCATATGAAAATTACTTGAGGCACAAAACTAAAAGATGGTTTATTACTGCTAACAAGTTTATAATGAACAATGCACTTATTACAACTCTTACTCCATCCCTTAATAGTTTTCCACACATCCTCCTAAGTATTTTTAGGGTCATAAAAAGGGGAATTATGAGAAATGGAAAATATTTTATCTTATCATCTATGGCTTGGTAATGGAAGCACACATTAGGTAATTTAATATAAATGATTTGATGAGAGTGACACGATTCACTAACTTGAATCTCAAGAAACACATCAAGATCCTTGGACAAATACACTTTAACATAGATCCTTTTTGGGGGTGAGAGGTATAAAATATTACACAATCATGGCAAAGAAAATCTATAATGGAGGTTGTGATTTGATTAATAAACACCAACAAGGAAGAGGTAATCTATAGAACTCTACCTAGATGGGGAATTTTAGAGTAGCATACTCTAAGATAATAAAATCTTGAGTCTAGGGTGAGAGGGCCATCAAGGAGTTATGAATGTACCAAGTGGTGGAATTATTTAGTATCGCACCTGAATGGGCAAGGTATATGAAGGGTAGTAGGAAAAATACCTTAGTCATGTTCTATAATATATCTATCTTAATATAATGAGCATTCTATTTTATTTGCACCTAGGGATTAAGAATGCTTTCTAATGGGATATGACCCAAAAAATACCCTATTAAGAAAAATTACTCCAACCATTGACATAAATAATTAAATTAAATCATAGGTAACACAACATCTAATTTATAGTCATTACCTTTTAGGAGTAAATTAGAAATTAATGCAAAATAATTTCACAAAATTGTAATAACAAGATCTATGAAAAGAGATCCATAAAAAACATAAAAAAAAATGCACAACAAGAAGATAAGATTTAACATGGTTCACCTAATGTAGGATACATCCACCAAGAAACACTTGCTTAGATCTTTTTACTAGCCAACAAGAGTACAATCCACTCTCCATATTCTCATAATTACAATGCACAAATATTGTTTGGATTTGTACTCAATAAACTCTCCTAAATTTGTACCTAAATTCAAAAACTCTATTCACCTTCTCAAACTCTATATATCATATGATATATTACCTATGTCCATATATAATACATCAATAGGTAACCAACACAATGGTTTTACAAAAAAATGGGTACCAAAACCATGGGCCAAGTCAACCCATAATGGTTCCCCATTAATCATGGGTGATGAAACAACACATGAGAATACATTAAGAGTGTAAAGTAAATTTTAATGTAAAATATTTGAAATATATTGTGATGTGGAAATGGGCTCCACAACATAACAATCTCCCACTTGGAGACTGATTTACTCTGAGCAAGCTTCACAACCCTTCACTATCATTTGTGAAGGCTAACCAAAGCTGAACATAGCTTCAATTTTTACATTATGACCACTTTAGTTATCATGTGTGCAATATTTTGATAGGTATGAATCTTCTCCATCTCTAACTTCTCTTCCTCAAAATCTATCTTAATGAAATGATACCTCAGATATATATTCTTTGTCTTAGAGTGGAAAGAAAAGTTCTTAGATAGGTGTATAACACTCTGACTATCACTATATAACTTCCCTTCATCCTACTTATGCCCTAACTCTTCAATAAAATGCTATAACCATATCATCTCTTTTCTTGCCTCTGTGTTAGCAACATACTTAGCCTCTATGGTTGACAATGTTATAAGCTTTTGTAGTCATGAAATATAGCTCACCACTGTGTCACCTATACTAAATACATATCTTGTTGTGATACTCTTACTTTTTAAATATCTAGCCATGTCTGAATCTATATAACTATGTAAAGTGGTGTCCAATCCACCATATATTAAAAATGTCCCCATAGTCCCTCTCAAGTACCGAAGTATCCACTTAACTTCCTACCAATGCTCTCTACTTGGATCACTCATGTACCTACTTACTAATCCTAGTGCATGGGCAATATCTAGCTTAGTGCACACCATGGCGTACATTAATTTGCCAACTACTGATGAGTAAGGTACATAGGACATTTGGATTCTCTCCTTCTCTATCTTGGGATGCTGCTCCTTTGATAACTTGAAATGGCCTACCAAAGGAGTCCTAACCATTTTAGCATCCTTCATACTAAGCCTCTCCAAGAATTTTTTAATGTACTCTTTTTGAGATAAATTCATCTTTCATTCCTTCCTATCCTAATTTATTCTCCTACCTAGGATTTGTTTTGCTTCCCCCAAATCCTTCATAGCAAAAGAATTACTAAGTTATTCCTTAAGTACCTTTATTTCCTGCATGTTTTTACCTGTAACCAACATGTCATCTATATAAAATCATAGGATAATGTAACTACCATCATCAAAATTCTTTATATATACACAATGGTCTGAATGACACTTGGAGTATTCCTTCTCCATCATGAAACTATCAAATTTCTTGTACCACTATCGTGGAGCTTGTTTTAGGCCATAAAATCTCTTCTTCAATTTACACACCATCTTATTCTTCCTCATGACATCATATCCCTATGGTTTCTCCATGTATAAGTCCTCCTCCAAATCACCATGAAAAAACACAATCTTCACATCTAGCTGCTCTAAGTACAATTCTTCCACTGCCACTATCCCAAGAATAATCTTAATAGAAGTCATCTTCACCACTCGAGAAAAAATCTCATCAAAATCAATTCCCTTATTCTATAAAAACCCCTTTACCACCAACTAGGCCTTACACCATTTCATTCCTCCACCATCCTCTTTAATTATATACACCTAATTGTTTTTTAATGCTCTCTTACCTTCACGTGGGTTTACTAGATCCCACATCTAATTTTCCATGAGAGACTAATGCTCCTCATCCATTGCTTGTTCCCACTTCTTCATGACATCTACATGCATTACTTCTTCAAATCACTCTAGATATCCATTATTAGTGAGTATTAAATAATTAAGATATGGAGAAAAATGTTCAAGTTACCTTCTTACCCTAGAATACCTTCTCACCTCAGAAGTTTAGGATTCCTGTGGAGTAGGTGCTTGAACTAGTTATTTGGAGACATTACCATTTGCAATGTCTTGCAACATTGTGTAATTATTTTTGGAATCCTCTTTTTGATCTTGAAACTACTATTTATACATGAATTTTTCATTAAAGACTACATCCCTAGACCAAAATATTTTCTTACCCTTAAGACTCCAAATTTGGAAATCAAAGTCATCTTCACCATAACCAATAAAGGTGCATTTTTTAGACTTAGCCTCTAACTTGGTCCTATCATATTTATTAATATGAACAAAATCTTCACATCCAAATACTCTAAGAAAGAAACAATCAATCTTCTTACTAGACCAAGCTTCTTTAGGTATGCCTCCATTCAAGGAAGATGAAGGTCTTCTATTAATTAGATACACAACTGTGTTTACTATTTCTACCCAAAATTGAAGGGGTAGTTTTGGATGTAACCTCATGATCCTAGCATGATTTATGATAGTATTGTTAATCCTTTTTAAAACTCCATTATGCTATATATTTCCTAGAACTATCCTCTATCTACAAATTTCATTCTTAGAATAGTAATAAAAAATTCATTGCTACAATATTCCCCACCATTATCTAACTTGAGACATTTTAACTTGAGACCTATTTCATTCTCAACCAAGAATTTCCATCTTTTAAATGTATTAAAAAAATTAGATTTCTTCCTAATACCATACACCCAAACTTTCCTAGCTGCATCATCAATAAAATTGACATAATAAGAAGAGCCACCAATAGAAGATACCTAAGCTAGCCCCCATACATCTGAATGAATGAGATCCAACTTAATCTCCTTCCTCGTAGGTCCAATGTTGAGAAAATTTACCCTTTTATATTTTTCATACACATAGTATTCATAGAAATCTAAATTGAACCTTTTCAATCCAAGCACCCTATCTTTCTAAATTTGCATGTCATTTTGGTTCATGTGACTGAGCCTATTGTGCTACAGAGTTGCATGTACATATAAAAAAACTAAATTACAATAATAAAAAATCTTTGATAAATATAATATACTAACCTTCTTACCTCTTTCTATCACAAAGGCACCCTTGGTCACCTTCCAAGAATCTATTGTAAATGTCACCATACAACCTTCACTACCTGGCTGCCTTACAAATACCAAATTACATCTCAACTTGGGCACATGCCTAACATCCTTCAATATTCAAGTGTTCCCATTCTTCATCTTGAATTGAGCATATCCTTTTCCTACTATACTATAAGGCTCATCATCACTAAGATAAATATGTCTAAAATCCCCTTAAACATGATTAATAAAATAATGCTTATGTGGTGTAACATGAAAAGAAGCCCCTAAATTTAAAACCTAAGACTCAAAAATACTATCTATGGAGAGAATTAATGCATCTTGATAAACATTACCTACTACCACATTCACCTCCTTAGTGTCTTATTTATTTTTATTCTTGTTCTAAAGAGCCCAATAGTACTTCTTCACATGCCCAATCTTTTGACAGTGCCAACATGCCATCCTGATCTTTGATTTTGAACATCCTTGACCATTTGACTTTTCACACTTTCCTTTTCCTCTATAATTTTGTCTCTGTCTACTCTCCACCATGAAATCATCACCTGAAGTAGAATTTTCCCTAGACCTTTTATATCACATTTCCTCATTAAGGATTACTTCTATGACATCTTCAAACTTCAACATGGCATTTTTAGAGACTGAGTTGCTCACAACCATTACCAGGGTGTTCCAACTCTCTGGTAAGGAACACAAAATGAGTAGAGCCCTAAATTCATCATCAAATTCATTTTTTATAGAGTTTAACATACTCACAATCATATTAAATTCATTCAAATTATCAATAATTAAATTTTTTTTAGACATCTTCATATTAAATAATTTTTTCATTAAAAATATTTTATTAGAAGTAGAGGGTTTCTCATATAACTTCACTAATGCATTCATGAGATCTTTTTTGGTCTTCTCCTATGATATATTAAATGCAACCAAAGATGAAAGGCATAATTGGATGGATCCAAGTGTTTTCCTATCAAGAAGATCCCAAGCCTCATCTGTTGTACCCACCAATTTCTTGATTTTTCCTCCCAACAGAGCATGGAGGTCCTTTTGATATAGGTAATCCTCCATCTACATCTTTCATAGACCAAAGTTTTTCCCATTGAAATTTTCAACCTTTGATCTACCATCATTAGCCATAGCTCCCACTTAAACTAATAAACCTTTATGTGATTCAACACTTCAACAAATGCAACCAGAAGCTCTAATATCATTTATTAGGAATAAATAAAAAATTAATGAGAAACAATTTCATAGAATTGCAATAACAAGAGGTATGAAAAGAGATACATAAAGAATAAAAATTAAAATTCATAATAAGAAGACAATATTTAACGTGGTTTACCTAATGCAGGCTACATCCACTAAGAAACACTTGCTCAAATATTATTACAAGATAACAAGAGTATAATCCACTCTCAGATCAGTCTTCTCACAATTACAATGCAAAAATATTATTTGGAGATGTGCTCAATAAACTCTCCTAAATTTGACCCTGAATTCATAGACTTTGATCACCTTCTTAAAATCTATATATCATATGATGTATTACCTATGTCATCTATAATAAGTTAATAGGTAATCAAACCTTGATGAATATACATTAAGATTGTACAATATATTTTAATGTATAATATTTGAAATCTATTTTAATGTGGAAATAGGCTCCACAACATAACATTATCTCATGGTAAACCTTGGGGATGAATTTCCTTAGTTACTTAAGAGGTGGTTCTATAGCTCAGAATTCCACCTTCATATATCATGGCTTCAACATCCAAACAATAAGGAGAGCATGATATTAAAGAGGCTAAGCTTTCCCTAAGGTGAGGTACCATAAATGATAACAAATATGCCTATTGCATAAGGTCCAACAAGAGTTATAAAATTAATGCTTAAAAAATGGAAAATATTGTGACGATGCATATAGGATAAAATCTAATAGTTTAAAAATTATCTTTGGTAATCAACCCACTTAAAATACATTAGTATTTTATTTAAGCACTTCATGTTCTTGTCATAATCTGAACTTTTGTTCTAGGATTATCATATGGATTAAGAATGGGTTTTCACAATAAGAAAAGTCATACCTTCACTTAAATTACAATAATATTTTATCAAAATAATTCAAATGACAAGGGAAAGGTTACTTAATTTTTTTTTTTATATGAATCCCATCACTTATCTATATTTATTCCTAACCCTCAAAGAATATACAGAAAAAAATAACATTATATTTTCAAATCTAAATAAAAAGTTCTCTTCATAAGGGTGATTCAGGTAATCTCTATGAGGGAAATGGATGCATAGATATCAATGGATCTAGGCTTAAGGTGGATCTAAGGTATAAATTATTAGCTAACAACATATCAATGCCCAACATTTCCATATCCAAGATAAATAATATATCTCACAAGAAAAGGAAAGAAAATGAATAAATCCATTCAAATATTTTTGTTTGAGTTTTCAATCCCAAGTTAAAGCTGGAAACTTAATGGCAATGTAATAGAATAATTTCATAAATATGTATGACTCTTTTTGGATGTTTAAGTCTACTATATCACTTGACAATATTAAAATTTGAGTTAAGTTGTGATAATAACATGATATTTTCAACTACCGTATTAGTTTATTTAAAATATTTAACTAGTAAATCTAAGTTCTAACACTTAACAATGTTTATGTGAAAAACTCACCATTTTTTGTAGCTAACACACCCCCATTATTTTTAAATATACACCCACATCAAATATTAATGAATTTACAAATCATTTAGGACCTCAAAAAATAATTATTTAAATTTATAGTTGATTGGGTCCAATGGTCCACATAAATTGAAAATATTTTATAAACGACCATCTCACAAATGAATTCAAGTTGAATGTATGAAGATAAATCAAGTTTTATTTGAGCCTATCCATGTAGGTTTTCCTCATATTTTTCGTACTTTCATTGATTTTTTCACCTTTTTGGAAATCTCATACTATAATATTCATGGGGATTTAAGACAAACTTCATTACCCATTTCATATTATCTCAACTTGATCTTTGATTATTTTAATTATCTAAATACTGTATATTTGGTGCTAACTTATGTCCTTTATATACATAGGCTTAGTTGTGATCTTTCATAATCTTCACACTTCCACACAATATGTTTTGAGATTGTGTGATTTAAAACTTACCATGGCATGCCAAGTGTACATTCATATTTTTTATGCACTATGCAGTCCTCACACCTCTTAACATTAAATTTATTAACTAGATAACGATGAACCACTGAGAGCATGCCATATATCATGCATGTATTTTTATGTGCCATAGTTTTTCACTCTTATTATCACACATAGTACATAAATTCTAAGAATCTCAAGCTATTCACTTAATTATACTTGTCATATCCTCACACTCTCACATCCTTGTACTTTATCAAAAGGCCTAGACCAAATTTCAAGAGTGGAATAGAAATAATCCAATCCTGAGGTGTCACACATCACATTTTTGCACTCTCACTATCACATATAGTACACAAATTCTAATAAACCTGAGAAAAAAACTAAAATTTCATAATTAAAAATAAATCAAAATAAAACACATGTCACTATTTCATTGACCATACACCTATAACCATGGAAATACCTCACAAAAATTGAGAACTACAAAAGCTCGAATCAATCCGTAAATGCAACTTGTCAAGTTTTACAACCTCATGATAGTATTCCATTGAATATCATTGATGAAAATGAGAATTATGAGACTCTAAATCAATAAAAGGACATATGGTTAGATTAGATATATTCACACATTGACTAAGGATAAACAATTCCTACATAGGAAGTGAAATCAAGACGCATGTATGGTCTCAAATCACTCTATTAAAGCTATGAAAACATAATACAAAATAAAAATTCTAATGGGAAAAAACCTATAAATGAATTAAAAAGGACACCTTTAGCATTTAATATGCATGAACAATAAAAATCATTCCATCATCTGAATATTTAAGAGAAACATTAATATAAAATTTCATTCATCTATTTTCTATTTGTGTCCTAAGAAATTAACTAATATCAAAATTTATCTCTATAACACCAATAATTTAAATAACTAATCTAATTTCTCAAGATACAATATATTAATAAATGAATTGAAATATAAATATAATAAAAGTAAACTATTGCAAAGCAACAAATTATTACTTATTCTCATTCAACATTAAATAGGTGATCATGGTAACTTAGTAAATTTAAGATGCCTTGGGTATGAGGTTCAAGAATTAAAGTTTTATTTAATTTTTTTTTGATAGAATGAGACCAACACATAAATTAAAACTCCATACTTTGGAGGAATTTGATTATATATATCCATTAATAGCAATTTAACAAGACTAGATACACCAAATTACTACTAAATTAGAGGCATTTCCTTGCATAAAATTGTTTTATAATTTGTTAGTTAGGATAAATTACTTGGATGACATGATTTTATAATCATATAATAAAAATAAAATTTCTTTCATGGCTAGTGTACACACCGTAATTTGGTCATGAAACACAAGTACTATGTCTTTTGTAGCTCTTTCACGAGAAGTTCTTAATGTTGAATGAATATCTTGTTCACATGGTCACTTTAGTCTTTCAGTCCTTATTATGACTTATTTTCCCTAATTGTTTAACCCCCAATGGTATTATATCATGTTATTCCAGTCATAGGGGATCCCTACCCTATTTGTCACAATTATTACTCAATTTTAGACTTATAAGATAATGACATAGCCTTATATAGTATCACATCATGTTATCATCCACCCCCACAATATTTTCCAACATTCACATTTTTATCTATTTTTGGCTCCTTACCCTTCTTTAGGTCTCCTATTATGATTCAATCTATAACATTTTCACCTTGTTGGCCAACAAACAAACATATTATATTCAAATTAAAGTTAGTTCTATATAAATAACCTCACAATACATTCTACATCTATCACTTACTACTTTGGCACATAATTACCAAAAAACCCAATCAATAGTATAGCTTAACACTCTACATATTACTAAACATCACACATAGATATACATGCTTAATCAAATAAGGGCCTAAGAGAGATTAATTATAGTATACCATGCATGTTGGTTATGCATGTTACCTAAGGGATAACTACATGCGATTTGAGACCCTTATCATTAGGGTTAATGTAGATAATAATCATAACAACAGGGGTTCTACATCATGGAATTATAATAGCCCACAACCCACCTTTTTAATTCTTTTTACATTTGATTCCATTTTTATTTCATATGTCCAAGTGTTCATTATGGGTTTCAATGAAGAACCACCAAATAATGAGAAAAAGATGATCAAAATATCCTAAGCACACCTATAAAATATTGAATCCCCCTTGTAGCATCCCCAAAAATCTTTGGACCCCTATCCAAAAAAGGACACTACGACATTGATTTAGACACTAGTGTAGTGTGCTACTTTCCCTCTAACTATGATACTCTCCTAAGGCAACCAGAGATCTAGTTTCAAAAATGAATGTGATCTAGGCCATCTTCTTGACCTATTTCAACATCATCACCATATAAGAATGTAGGTTTTACTTTAGATAAGTGAATCTTCTATTTACACTCGTTATCTCAGGTAAATAAATTTAATTAGTTATTTTATGATATATATTTATATTTACCCTCTGTAATTAACCCTTTAAAAACCTAGGATTTACATTTATTAAGTCCTTAAAAGTTAAATAATTTTGTGAACCCGTCTTACTTATAATATTTCTTAATGACCCTAGTTCCATCCTAGGGTTTGCCTTCTCCATTTTTATGTATTAAATTAGGGTTTATAAAACTCTAATTTTTTCTTAATTTTTGCACATCCTAACTGATCCATCTCATTCCTCTATTATGTCTCTATTAATTTAATATGTTTTAAATTTTACCTATAAACCCTTCAAACCCTAGATTTGCATACTAGGTCCTCATACATCCAAACATTAGCCCTTAGGATTTCAAGTCAGTTTTTGATTTTTCTATAATTTGGTTTGAATATATAACATATTTTCAAATATATCTATGTTATATTATCTTGTCCCCATTGCTTTATTATTGTTCATTTTTTACATTATCTTTTGTGGTAAGTTTAAAATGACTTCTAGGGAACCTCTTACCCCTCACCTAGTTGACTGATTTCTAAAATTTTTACATAATATACAAATAAATGGACTAATTTTCAAAATTGGACATTAGCACATGATCATGAGTATGATTTCATTTATAATGATGATGATTATTGTTGTAACAATGGATACGATGATTACTATGAGCATGATAATGAAATTGATAATGAAGATAAATTACATGAATCTTCTTCACCTTTTTGAATTCAATTCAAAAAATTAAGTACAAATGAAGTTACACCCTTTATAGATTTACAAACTAAAGTAAATAATATTATTTGTCATATTCATTTACATTTCAAGCTCAACATAGTGATTTCAAACCAAATATAGATAATTCAAATATCTATAACCCTCCTACTATAGGTCATAATATGTCAAATGAAAACATGATTGCTACTTTTTCTACCCTTGACCACATTATTGAATATAATGATAACATGTGCATTCTACTCATAGCTAGTGAAGATACAAATTACATTTCACATACACATGATGCTATGTTTCATAGTATTAAAATTTTAAAATCTTATTCGATGCCTCTTTCTAATCATTAAAATGATAATTCTTCTACTTTTACATCTACAAGTGAAATAAATCTAGATTTTGATGAAACTTGGAATAACAATGATTACTATGAATTTAGTGAAGAGGATATTAAGTCTAGTCCTCTCTCTACTTCACCAATATCTCATGTTAAAAATGATTTCTTATTCAATGCTGATTCAAGCAATAATATGTCTTTAGATAAAAGTGTAAGAACTTATACTCATGTTCATAGTTTACATGGTTTACATTCAAATGAGAAAAATATATCTCTTATTCCATTATCATGTGATACTACTTTACCAACCAACAATATAAGAGATATCAATGAACCCCATACCCCTCATTACTATAGTATAACATTTTTCTCATAATAACCTCCATAAGGTTGATAGTTAACTTCCCTCTCACTAGGTCTAAGCTATCACCCCTCTAAAGGTTATGGGGAGCAAACCCACTATCTCTACCAATATTCCTTGTTTTAGTGTACCAATGGATCAAATTAAAAATAAGATTAAAGGTTTAAATGAACCTCTTGATGATATTAATATAAATTCACAATATTTAATCTCATTGATGCATGTTTGGGTACTTTATAACAAGTACACCGGATCACCTTGAAAATTAAAGCATACTACTCTTGGGTTGATGATAATGATGTTCATATCAATCTTGTCCCTTGAAAAATATTGAATACAAAATTACCAAAGTAGTTTTAGATACCAGTATTAACAAAGTTTAATGGACATAGAGACCCATACTTACACTTAAAATCTTATACACGGGCTATAGCACGCCATTCATGGTTTGATTCTCTTACAATTATTTCCATAGAATCTAGAGGGTGAGGCATTAAATTGGTTCCATCATTCACTCCCTAGTGGTTTAATACATACATATGATGAGTTAGAATAAGTCTTTCTCATACTTTAAATTCATAATAAAGGACCTTGAGTCACATATGAGAGGTTTCCTTTACTACACTAGTTTAGGTTAGAAATAGTAAATGATTACATCTAATGGGTCAAATCATGTATGAAATAATGATCTAATAGCCGATAAATTTATAAACATAATACATATTATCTATGATACTCATTTACCTCTAAAAGATAAATTGTTAAATGAGACATCCAAATAATTTTGACATCTATGTTAAACAATTTTGACATTAAAAAAGTTGGGACTAGTTGAGACACATTTAGAGGTAGATTCATATTTAGATCTCTCACATTCACATTCATCCATTATAGTAAAAGCACCTGATCCATCCATGATCAATGTAAAAGTGGAACATAAACAACTAATCAAGATACTCAACAAAGGTAATTAGCCACTTCAGAGAGCATCTCCCACAATGAGTAGAGCATAGGAGATATATAGTTTTCAGATAGATATAGGCCTCGTGATATCGTATTTAGATTATTAGATAGGGGATGATCACACTTATACCTACTAATCACCATCTAACACATTAGTTACATAGAATAAGGAATAAACCATATTGTAATCGTCATCAAATAAATAGACATTAGGATAAAAATTATTGTGCACTTAGAGATAGTATTGACCAATAAGTCGATAAAGGCATTATAACATTCACATAAGGGGAATCAAGATCTAATTCTCCACACTCTCCTAGATCAATTTCATCTATGAGTGAGTTATTAAAGGATGTTCCTTTCAAGGAGCCATTCATTACTTATCGTATGAGCCATGTGGTTTCTAGGACACCTACTTATGCAAGATCTCATGAACCAAATATTTAATAGAGATGGTAACCAATTAATAGAAGTAAACCTACTTATAACAACATACTAAAAAAATGGAAAACAACTCAACCAACAATCTTAGTATGACAGCTAATTAAAATATTTAATAGATAACATAAAAATTAGCACATGGTTTTAGTACAACAAATGCTTAAGATATTTTCTAGAGATCATAAAGATCATAACACATTTCTAGTACAATAAATAATTAGGTTATTTGTTATAGAGTCTACACATCTAACTATTAGTAGTATGCCATGAGCAGTATCAATTCTAGAGTCTACTTATACACCTACATAATATGAGCATTATGGTCACTTGTTTACTATGCCATTACAGTTTAAATAGTGCATGCTTTAGTCATATCATCCATACTTACATATGGTATGACACTCCTATATCATCAATACTATCAACTTGATATAACTTTTTAGGATTATGGAGTTTAAACCCTAGGTTATTAAAGGGTCTGAGTATATTAAATCAAGGTAGAAATATGTAATAAATACAACCACTAATTTTTAATAGAATTGAACCAGTTTGACCTATTTAAAAATTATAATAAATGATATAAACAAGCAGTTACATAGAAATTGATTGAGATGGGAGATATGTAGGCTACAAACTAGGACAATAGCTGATCTAAGTACCACAGATAGGATCTAGGTGTCAAAAACATTCATGGATAGTAGTAACCTAATTAGATAACATTGAAAATGGCACTAGTGTACTTATTTTATCACTAGTGTTCTCTATGTGAACTATTCTAAGCTTCTAGGTGCACTTATGTTTGAGTTTGCCAAGCATGTTCTTATGTGCACGAGTTCTGATTCCCTATAGGTAACATATTTTGACTAATTTTATATGTAAACCGTAAACCTCCATGTTGCTAGGGAATTCTATTGGCACAATTATCAAACTGTGAAATTAATGGGGTAGGTTGGATATATCAACATCCCATTATGATGAGAGTTGATTACATACCAATACTCTGAGGAGGGATCAAAATTGATGTACTTCTCCCTATCTAAGTGCTAGTGCAAGTGCAAGTGAAAGTGAAGCTAGTATGAATTCTAGTTTGAGTGTGATTTAGATTAGATTTATGAGCAATCTGAGCTTAGGAATGTTGTAGATGAATGTAGAAGTAGGGTAGAATAGGGATTAATAACCTTGATTGTGCACAAGTTATTTTGAGTTTATTTTTTTTATTTACATCTGATTTACATATAGTGAATAATATGCTAAAATTCATATATATATATATATATAGTGCTTGTGAGGGTATTAAAATAGGTCTAGGCTAATCCTAGGTGGTTTTTGTTTTGAATATATATATATTATTAGTGAAAGGTAGGAAAAAGATAATAACATCCAAACTAGAACACTAGAACCATTAGCACTACTGCCTAGATTATGAAACTAGTGTTTAGGTGGTAGAACCTAAGGCACTAGGGGCTAGGATGGTAAAGTGAGGATTTGAGACTGATTTATATATGTTTAGGGAAGTTTGGATAAGTGTCTAGAAAGGCCCTAAGATAGGTTTAGGGCTAATATAGGGATAGCTGATCTCAATTAACACTCTTAGCACTTAAGTGTCATTTTTAGATTATTACATTTGGCCCCTTTATTCTATAAATTCATCAAAGCAAAGTGACTGGGATAAAGGAAATGGAAGCATACCTAGACATACCTAAGAGGTGAAGCCCTTGAATCTTGATTTGAGTATGTGAAGCATGCTCCATTACGTGTCTTGAAAATGAAAGATGCATATATCAATCCTTACTTAAGAGATATCAAAAGCAAAGACAAAATTGAGTAAAAAGATAAGAGAGAATACATGAATGAATATACTTCACTAGGTATATGAACCAATGCATAAACATGGTGATAACTTGTGTGCAGATAATGATCAATTAGTGAATAATTTGGACTGAGTGAATGGCTTACTCAATCCCCATGTGTGGGTGGATCAAGAAATCAATTTAGTTTTGACTCCATCATTATTTACCCCTACTTGGTGGATCATGACCTATGAATAACTTAGATTAGACTAATGGTGTGTCCAACCCTCTCATGTAGGTGGATTAAACTCAAGTAGACTATGAATCCATAATTACCTACCCATGTGTATTATATGCATATGAAATTGAAACTAAGTGATGTAATTTAAGATGTGTAATTTTATTTAGAAATACATATTTCAACTCTACAACCACCTGAGAAATCTGGAATGTAAAATGGATTTGGGTCATTTAAGAATATTCGGTGGTATAATTATACTTGGAACTACATATTTCAGCTCTATAGCCACTTGAGAACTATGGAATATAAAATGGATTTGGGTCATTCAGGAATATTAGGTGGCTTTGGGCCACTAGAGAATGCCAACCACTGTAGATGGAGTAAGGCATCAATCTAATGTGTAACTTGGAATATGGTGTCTAGTGTGTATAATGTAGAGAATGACATGGAGTTTATCATTCCATCTGATCAACTAGTGCATAAGTGAGCATAAATAAATAATATGTCATGCACATGTACCCAAAACTGATATGAGTATATGGATTTTGTATTGAATTATATAATATGTACTTGAGAATATGAAATGGTAATGATCATGCCATGTATGATGGCCCCAATCTGAGCAAACTGGTATGAATCTATGCTAAATTGAGTTAAAACTAGTAACCTATAACCAAACATGTGCAAACTTGGACTATACTTGCTATACATTTTTGGCCAATCTATAACTTACTAAAATTAAGGCTACTAGATAATAACGCCATAGTTTACATAGTAGAACTGGTGGTGCTAGTGTCTTAATTTGGGCATTAATTTCCAAATATACTAATTTATGTAAAACTAAAACTAGTCTCTATGTGACTATTTCCCATTGTGTTTTCCTAAAACTAATGTCTGTATCCTATGGATATATGTTGATAATTGTGATTTGAGTGCAATTGGATACCGTAATATCTATGAAAAAACTTAATGAATGCCCCCTATTTTGAGGGGAGTTATTAAACCAATGTAAGAAATATCTTTTATAAAAAATCTTTACAAAATGTGTGTTAGCCAGAGTATATATGATACCTGTGTAATAAACCAATATAATGTGCATACATAAAATCATAGTCTAATATAGTTTGAGAATAACTTTTTAGTATATGATGTATGCTAGATATAGCATTCAAAATGCTGTCGAGATAGATATAACCATGTATATGAATGATAAATATGAGTAATAAACTAAGTAACTACGTGGGGGGATGGGGCATGATGTCCATCGAAGCACTTATGGAGGAAATGGAAATACATGATTTCCATCATGGCATCTAAAACTAGATTGTGTAACAAGAAATAGATAAGTGTCATGGCCATGACACATACAATAAATCATACATACAACATACATGAGGCACACAAAATAGTCTCAAGGGCCACAATACAAGGGATATGGGCACATGTCTCTAAATTCAATAAAGTAAGACATAAAAGAACATGTTCAAATATCCACATACACAAACATCAAGTAAATTGTCATAGATCCACATGGAAGGGCATGTTCAAATGTTTAAATTTACATTTAAGAAAACACACACAAGGGCATGGACACATATCTAAAACATACATATAATGAAAAGAAGTGGCATAGAGCCATAGAGAAATGGCATATTCAAATACCCTCAAATAAAAGAAGCATATAGACATAATCAAGTCTAAACTAGGAAAGCTATAAATGAAAGTATGCATGAAAATGGGGTATAAATATGTATAAGAGCAAAATAATTCCATAAGATGAGTCTAAAGTAGTAGTAATTAGCCAAAAAAATCTTTTTAGGTGTAGGATGATCAATATCAAGATATAAAAATGTTAAATTGATGATGTAGAGTTTAGAAAGATGCAACTTGATAATTGAAACTATGTATAAGATTCCCCCAAATATGAGAATGCATAAAATGAGGAACCCATGTATCTAGGTATATGTCCCTAATGGGTAGATAGTAATAAATTTAGATCTGTGTAGTGAACCTATGTTCAAGTATCTGTGAACACTTGATAAAAAAAAAGTGAAAGATGTATGTATGATAAAAATTAATATACTAAGATATCTAACATATGTAGTACTTGGAAAGTATAAGAAGTGTAAACATGGAAATGCATACAATCTATAATTTTTATTTTTTGTGTAAATATTTGAATGTTTTTATGTTTTGACATATCATATCATTATTGTATTTTATAGATATAAGTTTTGTACAATAAACAAGAGGAAATGAAACTATATACAAGGAGCAAGAGTGAATGAAATTATGTACAAGTAAGGAGGAACATACTAATAGATGAGCATAATGGGAAACTCACTATAAATGTGTCCTATGTCAAAAATAGGAATGGAAACCTCTCATGCAATGCAATTGATATGTTGTAGTTGAATTGAGTTACAATATGAATCTAAGTATTTTTTATTATCGGCATCATAATAATCATAATATCTTAGAATTCTAGTGTTGACTTATGTTGTATCTGGATGAGCATAGGGAGTTAACTCATACTATGGAGTTGACCTTTTTGAATTGTGATTTTCAATATTAACTGTGATTGTACCCTTTGAGAATGTGTTTATTGTAGGCATATGATACTTTGGAGGCTCCTTTACTAGAAAGCCCTTTTTGAGAATGTTTGTTGGCTTAGCATGATTTTGAATTTGTAACTTAAGTTCTTGATATTTTTGTAACATTTTCTATTTATCTAGATATTTGGACTTGATAAATTATATCTATGAATGATTTTTCTTGGGATATTATTTAAATCTCAGGCCTTGTTGATCAACATTATCAACTGCTAGAATAGGAGTAATGATGCCTTGGGCATGTTTGCCCAACCCTTAACCTTTATAATCAAACCATTATAGATATTTTTGAACAAACCCATACTGATTTAAAAGTGGGACCTCATTTTAGATAGGAATATTTATATCTTTTACTTGTTTTACTTATGCTTGGTGTATTTTTTCTTGCCCTGATTTTTCTATGTGAACCATTTGTTGCTCTAAGTTATGCTTTGGTAATCACTTTTGTACTATTTTAGAATTTGACCCTTTTTGAATATTTTCTTGTACAAATTTGGATTACTTAATTGATTTATATTTTTTAGGTTCCTTATTAACAATGATGTGCTGTGTATGTTGTTTCAATGCTAAACATGAATATGTGTGATGATCATGCATTCTATGGTATGTAAAATAATATCTATATATCCTCAATGGATGTAAAATAGGTAGGTTTATCAATTTATCTTTAATCATTTGCCTTAAAATATCATTTAAACTTCTATTTGAACTTTGAATATTTTCTAAATCATTAGTTGTAGATGCACTTTGTTGTGATTTCTTGTTTTGATATGTAACATTGCTTTCCATAAATTGATTAAGTGAAAATGCATATACATGATTCACACTAGTGTGCCCTGAAGGCTTTTGTCTTGTAAAATTATTTTACAATGTCGTAATATTTTCATGTAATAGTTGATTCTAACTTTATAATTCTATAATTATCTTACTCATATTGATAATTTGATCACACAGTGCCTCACAAGTGCAAACCCTAGTTGCTTTTGATTGAACATGTAGGTAGACACATTATATATAAGATATGGGAAAATAAGGGTTTTAAGGATGGATAGGATGAGTATATACATTATAAATAGTATTATAATATACCTCACCTCTTGGAGGAGTGATAATGTGGATCCAGTTAGAGGGAAAGTAGCTATCACCCTCATGGAGAAGAGGCAAAAAAGGAGAATCTTCTTTATCCATGGAATTTGTTAATGTAACTTGGAAGAGATCTGATAGGGTAGAACATATGAGGTATAAAAAACTTAAGACAAAAAATGGAAATAGGAAAAATAAGGGTACAAATCTTAGTATCATCTAGGTCTAGGGTTTGATCAATATTCAAAGTAAATCGGGTTCATCAAATTATTTAAATCTTTAGGGTTATGGAGTTTAAGCCATATGTTGTTAAAGGGTATGAGTATAGTAAATCATGGTATAATTATGCAATAAATATATCCACTAATTTTTAATAGAATTGACCTATTTTGGCCTTTCCAAAAAGAGAAATAAATGATGTAAATAAGTGCTTAGCTATAAATTCACTGAGATAGGAGATTTGGAGGCTTCAAATTGGGATAGGAGCTGATATAAGTGTCACAAATAGGATCCAAGTGTCAAAAATCTTCTTGGAAAATAATGATCTAATTGGATAGTAGTGCCAATGGTGTTAGTGTCCTTATTTTGGCACTAGTGTCCTCTATGCAGAATTGTTTTGAGCTTTTAGGCACACTTGTGTCTGAGTTTGCTAAGCCTATTATTGTGCACATGAGTTATGATTCCCTATAGGTAACTTATCTTGATTTATTTTGTATATAAACCCTAAACCTTGATGTTTCTATGGAATCTAGTTTGCACAAGTAGAAAAGTGTGATGTTAGTGGGGTATACTAGACATCCTCAAAACCCTACTATGATGAGAGTTGACTACATACCAATACTCTGAGGAAGGATCAAACCCGATGTATTTTTTCTCACCTAAGTTCTAGTGAAATTTCAAGTGAATCTAGTATGAATGTTGGTTTGAATACTTTGATTGTGATTTAGAATGGAAATCTGAGTAATATGAGTTTAGGAATGTTGTAGATGGTTGTATGTAGAAGTTAGATAGAATAGGGATTAATAATCTTGATTGTGCAATTTTTTTTCTGAGTTTGTTTATATTATTTTCATGCATTTGATTTTCATATAATGAATAATGTACTAAAATTCATGTATATATACTATTTTAATGCTTTTTCATGTCTTGAAATAGGTCTAGTTTGACCCTAAGTGGTTATTCTTTTGAAAAGACATCTATTGGTGTCTAATGGAAGGAAAAATATAATAGAACCCAAGTTGGGACACTAGCACCATTGGTGATATTGTCCAAATTATGGTGCTAGTGTCCAGGTAGTAGAACCTAAGACACTAGGAGCTAGGATGGTAAAGTGAGGATCTGGTATTACTTTTAAAATGTTTAGGGATGCATGTTGATTACACAAAAGCTAGATAAGTGTATAAATATGTGCCAAGATAGGTTTGGGGCTAAGATATGGATGGGTGGTCTCAAGTAACAATCTTAGCACTCAAGTGTCATTTTTAGATGATTACACAACTAACACTCCTAGTCCAATATACATATCTACTCAAACATATTTATATAATCAAAATCAAATACTATTATCTAGACATAGAATATATTTCCATATCAATACATAAGGAATGAATATAATAAAAAATTCACTCAAGTAAACAATACAACAAATAAAAATTCTAAGTAACACAATATCTGTATAACAAGAGGTCCATATATATATATATATATATATATATATATATATATATATATATATATATATATATATATATATATATAAGTCAAAACAAGGTTCAATACAATGATACATAGACACTTAATAATCATATCTTGGTCACCAATACTAACCTTATCACCCTCACTCTTAGATGCATACACACTAGAGCTAGATGGTTCTTCATCCCTTTTAAATGTAGATTGAGACCAAGATCTATGACTATACTCCCTCTCTCATAGCACCATTACCTCAACCACCAAATCCATATGCTCCCAATTTATATGAGTATAGTATTGGTGACCAAGATATGATTATTAAGTGTCTATGTATCATTGTATTGAACCTTGTTTTGACTTATATATATATATATATATATATATATATATATATATATATATATATAAGTCAAAACAAGGTTCAATACAATGATACATAGACACTTAATAATCATATCTTGGTCACCAATACTAACCTTATCACCCTCACTCTTAGATGCATACACACTAGAGCTAGATGGTTCTTCATCCCTTTTAAATGTAGATTGAGACCAAGATCTATGACTATACTCCCTCTCTCATAGCACCATTACCTCAACCACCAAATCCATATGCTCCCAATTTATATGAGTATAGTCATCCATGATCTTATTACCTTCCCCACCCATACCATAAGGTGGGGGAATAGACTACCTCTGTAATGCAACATGTGCCTCATCTCTTTCCACAGTTGTCTACCTATATGCTAAAGTGGTAATGGATAATCGATCAAATAGGTGGGAATGAATATGCCTACAACTCATATATCCCTCTCAACTAATCCATCATCCATGGCATCATCAAGGATGTGTTGTGTTATATATCATAAAGCAACATCAATTATGGTATCCCAATACTCATCATCTCCTGCACCTACAAACACCAACAAAATACATTACACCAAATTTAACAAACCAATGAGCCAATACTAAACAAATAAAACATACAAAATATAAAAATGATAATATACCCTCAATTGATCTAATGGGAAATAGATTTAGTACATCCTCAATAATAGCCCCATTTCATAAGAATAATGGTGATCATTTGTGTCATCCCCACCATAATAATAAGTCATTGGTATCTCCTTTATCATCTACATCAAGTATTTCTATGACAGGATCTAGCTCCATCACTAGAATTAGAGCCAACACAAATACTATGGGTCTTAGCCTACTACCTATCCTTGTTAGGACCCAACTACTCCTTACCTACACCCATGGTGAAGGAAGCACACCATGAACTAAACCAAACTATTGTGTCACCTACTTCTACTAAAACCTCTAAAAAACTATGGTCCATCGATCATGCAATTATTATCTGACTTGAATCCATCTCAACTACATCCCATGCTCAAACCATCCTTGAAATACCCTATAGGGTCTCCAAATGATGTCTATGGGTGTCACTTGATCTAATACCCATTGATAATATATCATTCTTATCAATCATATAGGGGTTGTGCCAATCTATCTCTCTATAAATACATATGGGTGCTCCTAATCTACACATGAAAGCCCATCTAGCCTAACCACTACAATGTGATAATATGCCCCAAAATGTAATAATGTCGAGAATCTAATCCCAACACCACACAAATCTTGATTATAATGATACAAATCTCGATACAAGTGGG
>JARHVA010007419.1:470000-542500 GCA_037957365.1 Torreya grandis
TTATGAAATTATATTTACACCTCCTAAACTTGAGCCTCCTAAGGAAATAGAGGAAATGCCATATGATTATGAAGTTCATGATGAATCTCTAGATACATAATCCCACTTGAGGATAAAATTACTATAGGAGCTTCCCTTACCTACACTCTCTAAAAGGACCATTCTTATGTATGAGGTAACACAATAATATACCCCTGTCCCTTCTCAACCTCTTTCTCCTTCAATGCATCCACTTGAAGATATTCCTCAACCAATGCATTAATTGGAAGTGGTCTCACTAATTTAACTTAAGAGATTTATCCCTGTCACCAGGATTTATACTAGCCAAATGGAACCAAGGACTACTACTCAATGAAATTTAGTCATTGTATTGCCTATAATTAGTCAAGCTCAACTTATTTTATAAGTAGTTTCACCCCTTATAATTAGTATAATGATAATTTATCCTACCTTGGTCACCAATTCTACCTTGAATAGACAAGTTCCTATAATTAACTCTTTAAGAGCTATAATGCCTACAATGGGCACAATAAGAATCCTACCTAATTCCAAAGTCACTATCATGGTTGGGATTTTAAGTGTTATTTCAAATTATACATCTAATCATAAAGGAAAATAAAAGGTAAACATTTTTTTACTAGAATATGATCTTTTGCCTACTCAATAGCCCATTTTAAAAATAACAATAATAGTATCTCCTCCCCCAGTTATTAATCATCATCTTCTAATTAAAAAAATTACTCTACTAGTTTATTCCAATCCTTTCACAACATATACCCCTATTTTATCCACATCCATATACTTTTACATGATTGATCCCATAGCTACAATCCTTTTAAATCCTCCATTTCATCCATCATCAACTACATTGGCCACTCTACCCTCATCCACTATCAATCCCATGCCCAAAGTAGAGGAAAAATAGATATAAATAATTTAAATAGATAATGATAGAATAATAGATATGGTCATAATTGAATAACATAGGTAAAGTTATAGGTTGAGCAAGATATTGAGAAATTTAAATGAGTTATCTGAAGAAATGTTACCAATGGGGAGACTTTGAAATTTCATGAGATGAAAGATGAACTCTTCACTCTAACTATAAATATAAAATTCAATATATGGGAAATATATGAACATGCAATGGACCCTAAGTTTGTGGTGTCTAAAACAAGGGAGCTTGTGAGTAAGGTCATCCAAGGAATGAAGTAGAAGATGCAAATATTAAAGACCGAAACCAAGTAGCATTACTTGACAAGATCATTAAGGAAGTGGAGAAGGTAATAGAGTCCCAATAAGAGTTCCTAGCAAAATACTTCCAAGAAATAGATCAAATTACACTTTGGAAACAAAAGGCAAAAATATATCAAGACCATGTTGTTAAATTTGATGTCAAGATAGGGAAATTATATAGGGTATTGAAGAAGAATATGATTCCACACCTAAAACTGGTGACCTTTTATGACATTGGGTTGAACAAAAGTTTTATGATCCACATGAGAAACTCATTGCAAGAGATATAAAATTAAATGTATATGTTTGTCAATACTATTGACTAGGACCAAATAATATTTTTGGAATTATTTCAAGAGGCAGACATTATTTCATTTTTTCCCTTCAATTGACAAATTGAAATATTTTACTTAGTTTGCAACCAAGCTAGCCAAGTTCATGATTGAGTTTAAGGGTAAGGTGTAGGAAGAAAACAAGGGAGTAAATGTAAAAGTTATTTAACTAGTCAACTATGCTATGGATAAAATAGAGCAAGCCATTACAATGAAAGGCACATTGAGGACCCCCTTAGCTAGACATGCAACTCTTTTGGTCAAGATAGACACATTTTTAAGAGTATATATTATAAAATTATCAAGGATAGATGAATATTATAAAGTATGTACAAAATCATTCTAAAATAAAAATCTATAGGTTCCCAAAATCCACCAAAGATGCATTAAAGTGGAGAATACAACTTATTTTGGTAGTTTATTGATTGTTTTAAAATGTTGCATTATTTTGCATGATGTTTTAGCTTTAGGTTATATTTATAAATTGTGTTTTAAAATATTTACATGTAATATAAAATGAGAGGAATTGGTGACTATCAAATTATAAAAACACTTTGTATTTGCCTCTCTAAGAGGAGGAATATTTTAACAATAAAGACTTAGATTCCATGGAAATTCCATATGAGTTATAATGTGTTTTTTCTCTCAATTTATAAATGTGCATGAGATGTTGAATTTAATTGATTAATAGATGAAATTTATGTGTGTATAGTTTGTAAATTATATGAATTGAGAGTTAAGTAGTTTAAATATTTTCATAGTTAAAAAATCTTTTATAATTGTTGATTAATGAATGAATGTATTGATACGATAGTTCATGAAGTAGACTCTTAAGAGTTAATACTATAAGAATTAAGTTTTCAATTTAATTAAATTAGAATCTTCAATTTTTTTATTTATATCTAATTTACAACTAAAGATAAACAATCATTGGTTTAAAATACACAATGAAGTTTAAAGTTTAATAAACTAAAATAGATGTCCCTTGTTTCATTAAGAAAACCTTCTTTATTGCTTCTCCACTTCACACCCCCCAACACCCTCTCTATTCCTTTTTTAGGTTTATTTTGATTTGTAAAAATTATGTACAATATCATGAGTGTGAATATTCACATTAAGATAGTTTGTATTACAATTAGGAAGAGTTAATAAATAAGGAAGAGATTTACGAGTAACAACCACCTCAATCAACCTACTAATCTATAATATCCTTAATTAAATCATTGGTAAGTACTCAACCCTTGAGAATTAAATCACCAAAAATTGAAATAAAACACAATATTGAGGAAATAAATGGCAATCACAACAGTAAGGAACATCACTTGAAATTACAAGCATTAAAGAAACTTCCTATTAAAAGATGAGCACCACAATTACTAGGAAATCACCCATTATGGGGAGTGCCAAACACAACAACAACACTAATTAATTAAAGAGGATAAATAACATTATTTAATTTCCAATTAATTAATTGTTAATTAGCAGTCATTTGATGAAAGGTCTCCACCTTTGGAGAAGACATGTCATTTGATGGAAGTATGTAAAGGTATTAATATTCAGTGATTGGTGGGAAGGAAAAATCATTCAATAATGTTTTCAATTTTATAACCATGTACAAGTAATAACTTTACATTAATTTTAAGGATGAAACCCATTAATTTTAGAATCAGATTTTAAGGATGAAAACCCTTATCATTACAATAAATCAATGAT
Organism: Torreya grandis; assembly: GCA_037957365.1. Lineage (NCBI taxonomy): Eukaryota > Viridiplantae > Streptophyta > Pinopsida > Cupressales > Taxaceae > Torreya > Torreya grandis. The sequence continues at coordinate 473,282 of JARHVA010007419.1, forward strand.
GAAACCCCTTGAGGATTCACATTATATTATTTGAGATCCAAAAACTCTAAGTTAATTTTAATTTTATTATCTAGATTATTATTAAAAGTATAAAATCTATATTTATGTTAAACATAATTCCAAGAAATCCAAATTAACATATAATATTCTGATTTGGGATATTAAAGTCATATCATAGATGTTTTCTTCCCAGCTTATGAACCATGGGGTCACTACACAAGAATGTTGTGGCTAGTTTTGATTATTACAAAACTCTTTCAGTAGATATTCAAAAAGAAATGTCTTTTTTAGACTTTATGGAGTTGAGTGAATCACATAATGGAATAGGGAACTATAAGGAAGGTGAGCTCTTGAATCACCATTATGGTAGTTATGAATATGAATAAAAAACAAAATTGCAAGAGAAAAATATGGTGTAATTAAGCAAACCATTGTAGGACATTTCTAAGAAATATGGAAAGGCAAGAAAATGAAGTTTTAGCTATGAATCATAGTTTCAAGCAAAAAGAAAAGGAGTTGATTCATTGAAGCAGTATAGTACTCTATCAGGAATGCTTCAAGGCATGTCTAATAAACTTCTATGTGAAACAAAGGAAACCAACTTTCCTGGAAACTTGATTATCATCTATGACTCTATAGATCCAACATATTGCTTTCTTTATAAGATTGAATCTAGAAAACCATCAAATGATTTTCAATTATCACCCACAAAAGCATATTGAAAAATAAAACAAAGAGAATTTTCAAAAGAACCGTCTAGTGAAATTGCACATATGCATATGCATCAAAGGATGGAAGAGAAGACAAACAAAGCTACTTTGTCATCATTTTATTGTCTTAAAAATGTGCAGACATAACATGTGATAGTATTCAATGGTCTCTATAGTAGATGTGTGGTTATAAAAGACAAAATAATCCTCTTCCAAAAATTAATATATGTTCTATATAGAGTAGGAAAGATAAGGAAAACAATGAATACTTGGAAATATAATGGGAAAACCAGGTTCTTCGTTGTGGCATGGGAATTCTAGATGGAAGTCTAATGAAGTTCAAGATAAAGTCTTATTTATTTCATATTGATTATGATCAAGCTCAATCGTCATTGTACAATGACAATAAAAAATATGTTCTTTCTAAGCATATATTTGCTGAAAAATTGATGAATGATATATTGACAAAATCTTTAGCAATGAGAAGGTTTTAGGTGAAGAAGATAGATCTGAGCTGGATGAGGGAGTGTGCAGTAACTCACATGTTTCTTATAGGTCTTGATTGCTTGATTTTAGCAGTGATGGGGAACATTCATTGACTTCTTAAATTTCCTGTTCTTTTCAATCTCCAATAAATAATGGATGGACCTCGCTAACCCAAAAACTAAGAGGCTTTAAGTCGGGAGATGATGATCATAATGCTTATAAATAAATGGATTGGTCCCGAATAGAAGACTTCTTGAAAATTGATTATTTGATATTGAAAGATAATATTCAACCAATAAAGGTACATTCTACCCTATATCATAGGGGAAATCATTTGGTTAGAAACAAATCTCTACGAATGAATCAGGAAACTGAGTCATTAAAAGATAAGTGTAACCAAAAATATAAGTGATATCAAGAATATCTATGTATATGATAACTCAGATATGCTTCTTAAAGATTCATGGTTGTATCTCAAGGAAGTCATGTATTCGCACGAATCAAAATTTGGAATAAATGGTCAAGAAGTAAGGATTGTCTATGAAATCCAGGAAGGAGCCAGAGAAGGTCAATTAGATGCATTTGCATCAAATGCTAGACATTTTATCTATATGGGTTATCAAAATTATGACGTCGGTTTGGATCATCCTTCTTCGAGAAAATTAAGAAAAATGACTCCCATAGTTTCACTAATGGCAAATCAAAATCCTTGGTGTCTAGATATGATATGGAACTAGAAACCAAGAAATTTCATTGCGGTTATTCCAAATCTATCAGAAGGAGAAGTATTTCTGCCCCACCATTCTACAAGTCACAGAGAAAATATGGACTTCACATCAATCCTCCATGTAGTCTATCAACAATTAAAATAAAGAACAAACATCAATCTGTGTGTTTCAAGCTATCAGGTGATCATATTCCAACATCAGATTTCCATTCCATGTTGAATTAGAGCCTATATTTAGGAATGTCCTGGAATCAGATAGATTGGAAACAAAAGAGTAAGAAGAAGAGATTGTGGGGGCATTTTAGCAATCCAAGCCATTACTTCTCAATTTTGTTAGGCATAACAATAACGCAGTACTTCTTTCAGGTTCATTTAAATTTGTTGAAAACAATAATGGTAATAATGTGCAATTTGAAAGACAAACCAAAACACCAGTTGATAATACTATAACGCCTTCAGGGATAAGGAGATTTGATTTGCAAGGCCAAAATCCATGGGGGTTTTAATTAGTATTTCAAAATCATATTTTAAATGATGGAATGATCGATAATCAAGGGATTTAGAATAATGTTTGTCTATACTTGATGCATGAAAAAAACTCTGAGCTTTTTGAGGATAAACTGAGACGCGAAGACTAAATTCATTGTTCGTTTTCAATCATACTCAACTTGATCATCCATTTGTGAGGTATTTTTTGCAGAGAATCGGTAGTTTGGATTCAAATATACATGTGTTGATTTTTTTGATTCCATTAATAAGACACCTATTTTTGCTTTGGAGGTTAGTTCTGATAGTAAATAATTTGCAACTACATCATCTGATCGATGGATACGATATTTTTAGTTAATGAATGGAAAGTTACAAAAAACATATGATGAATCCTTAAAGGTTACTCAAAATTTTCAAAGATGTGATGACCATTATATCGCTTGGAGGCAATAAATTTTAGCAGTTGAATGGCTGTAAAAAAAGTAATTAACAAAAATAGGTCTATGCAATGAATTGCACTTTTTTGGAACTTGGTAGATGATCCAACTATTGAGCGTATTATTATAGCTAGGATTGCTTTGAATAAAGTAGAATATCTCACTTATGAATGTGGAAAACATATTTTGGTCGTATTAAAAAACATGAGATCATATACAGATCCTTTACATGAAGTTTCTGCTACTCATGAAGAAATGCCTGGTCATCGTGGTTATCATGTGTAAATTTATATGATTTGGCAATGATTTATGAATGAATAGGATGTATTGTATGATAGAAAGGATTCATTACTCAGATTCCCATCCTTACCATGTCAAATAATGATATTACACACCCAATTCTAAATCTAACTAGTTACATTACAGAGGGCCAGATATATGTTGATAGACAACTTCATAATTTGCAGATATTCCTAAAAATTAAGGTCCTTCCATCCCTATCACATTGGATGAAGAGTGCTATAGGTGAAGGATGACTCGATGTGATCATGCATATGTTTCAAAAAAGTTGTATGCAAATTACAAAATTAGAAAAGAAGTGCCAACGATAAAGGCTATTATTATGGAGGAAGCTCTGTTTCCAAAGGATCTACTATACCTAGAATTTTTGGACAAGTTCGAATGCAAATTTTTCACACAAGGAGCAGTAATTATTGAACATACCAGCTTATGATTATTTGAGGACAAGTAATTTGAGGAAGGGAGGTCTATAATATCCTCAATTAAATCGTTGACAAGTATTCGTCCCTTGAGAATTATATCACTAGCACTTGAATTAAAACACAACATTAAGGAAATCAACGACAATCACAATAGTAAAGAACATCATTAGAAATTACAAGCATTAAGGAAACCAATTATTAAAATAGGAGCATCATATTACTAGGAAATCACCCATTATGGGGAGCACCAAACACAACAACATTAATTAATTAATTAATTAAACAAGATAAATAGCATTACTTAATTTTTAATTAATTTAATTATTAACTAGCAATCATTTGATGAAAGGTCACCACATTCAGAGAAGACATGTCATTTGATGGAAGTACGTGAAGGTATTAATATTCAATAATTTGTGGAGAAGAAAAATTATTCAATAATGTATTCAATTTTATAACCATGCACAAGCAACAACTTTGCATTACATTTAAGGATGAAGCCCCTTAATTGTAGAATCATATTTTAAGGATGAAAACCCTTGTCATCATAATAAATCAAGGATGAAACCCTTTGAGGATTCAAATTATATTATTTGAGATTTGAAAACTCTAAATTACATTTCATTTTATTATCCAAATTATTATTGAAAGTATAAAATCTATATTTATCTTAAACAAAATTTCAAAGAATCCAAATTAAAGTATAATATTCTGATTTGGGATATTACATATTCCACCATGTGGTTAATTCTAAAGAAGAAAACATGCAACTCATGTCGTGAGTTATATTTTTTGATCCTATAATGAAAGGAAATTTTATCTTCAAACCTATTGAGTGGGTATTACTCACATCAACACAAGGAAAGTGTGAAAATCATGCACGATCATTAGCACTAGAAGGAGGTAATGGTGGATCATCTTTGGGAGGAAGGTTATCCCATGAAAGGAGATCTCCCAAAGGTATATCACGCATAACCCACCCATCATGTATGTTCTTCATAGGATCCAAAGAAACCACAATTCCCAAATAAAGAGGAAAAGACATGATAATTCTAGTTTTCTCACCATCCTACACTAACGAATACCACCAATATGGACTAGTAAATTTTTTTCTCTATGGATGTAGAATATAACCCCTTATTGAGGAGGAGGGGAGAGAAGAGACTAGGATAATGGATCTACTACCTTATTAGTGTCAATGAAGCAAGACTTTGTAGAAGAATATTTGTAGGAACTCAACTCATTATACAGTTGTTTCTCCCCTAATGGTTGGTAAGTTCTTGAGTTTATGAATTCTAAAGCCCCTTTTTCTTTATGTGCTTGAATCTGAAAAATAACCAGAAGATATAAAAATAATGTCATTAATATAAAATTAAATTGAAATTTATTCATTAATGAAAATAGTTAAATTTATAGCTTTTTAAATTTGAAAAATAATGATGGATTTGAAAAATTTACACAAAAAAATAATGTATATTGACCATTGAGAATTATCCCTTGAAAAAGTAATTCTCTAATTAAGGGGCTGTAGGTGAAAATGATAAAAGATACTATTAATTCACTTCCAAGCTTATTGATAATAAGTACAAGTCAAAAATAGGTACATAAATGTGTTAGGGCTAGATCATGTAGGCAAATTTTGATTGGGATCTCTTATGTGTTTGAGTATTTATAATTGGTTGTAAACCCTAGGAGATAAGACACCAAAGAAAATGTGAAAGTTTCATCTTGAGCTTGGAATTTCATATATAGTTTATTATTTAAATGATATTTGTGGAGAATAATCCACCACCATATGTTCAATCTACCTATCACCAATGATAAATAACTCAAAATTTGGTATAAAATGTCTGGAGAAGAGTTCTTGAAAGTATTGTTACAATTACACTAGCAATTTTTCCACCAAGTAATCAGAGGTTGTAAACTCATTTTGTGTATAATGAAATTTATTAGAAGCTCTGAAATATACACAATGAAAGGTAAGTCAAAGGTTAAAATATTAAACCTCCTTTTTAAAAAACACCACATATTCTAGTATCTAGAAGAGGCAAGATATTTAACACTAAATATACCTTTTATAAAAACCCAAAGGACTTTGACTACTAGTGTGTCAATAAGAGGGATGTTGTTACTGGTCATGCTATGGGACCACCATAGATTATGGTCATTGAAATAAATATGATTTTTGAACATGTAATCAATCTATTTAAAGTAGGCTTTACAACATCAAATGCTTTCTAGATTCTTTTGTCTATAAAATACCTATTAATTTTGATTGGGGTATAAGTGGTGAGTAAATTATGAAACCATATATTATTCCAACAATTATTTTCATAAGGAGAGCCTATATATATGTAATGTCTCCATATAATTTTCCAAGCCTCACACTTTTTTATTTTTCCCATAACCCACTTATCACATAACATAATGCTTTATACATACCCTACCCCCATTCCCACCCCTCCCCTGCACCCCTAACCACAAACACACCCACACCCATACCCACACATAGTCACACACACACCCCTACATGAACACACACATGTATGTATGTATGTATGTATCAATGATGCCATGCCACCCTTACTTTTAGGGTGTGAAATAAATCTCCCATCCCACTCTGTGAAAGCCTCAAGTCTATGTAGCATTGGCTCAAATAAAATATCTAAGGTCCATTTAGATAATTTTTCATAAGAGGCCTTATAAGGATCCCAACAAGAAGAGTATTATACACAAGTGTATGCAATAATTTTGGTGTAAAATTGGAATTTACCTAATAAAGACAAAGTCTTTGTAATCAAGTTGGAAATTATTTTTACCATTCATTAAAAGACATAAACCATAGTTTAGAGGGGTAGCTATAAAATTCAAAAGGCATGTCTAAAAATTTGAATTTCTTCCTTGACTAATCTATTTCCACTAGTAATATTTAGGCCAACCAGGCAAAGGACACATGCTCTACTTGAAACATTACATTTTGAACCCCTATAGATTGGATCCTAAAGATTTGAAAGATATATCAAGGCATTAAAAATCCTATTTGAAATAGGCCCCTTTCTGTACAAGTGTAAGGAATTAGTCTTCTGTGAAGTGGCTAATGATTATCTGAGTGATTCTATCACACAGCATAATTCCTATGACTAGGTGATGCTCAACACCATGAGTAAGAACATAGGCAAAAGATATTTCCACAAGAATCTATAAAGTAGGAAAAATAAGGAAACATTTACGATGGAATAAACAATCCCAAATCTTTATGACATGAGGCAATTAATTATCAAACAAGCCAAGGCATTTGAGAAGAGAATCTACAGATCCAAAATAAAAAATATGCCAAACTATATAGATTTTATCATGTTGATGATAAATGACCACTAAATATGGTTATAAGCTTTCTAAAATCAATCTTAAGGACTATGGTCCTATACCAAGACGTGTCAAGCCAATTTCATTCCTTCCTAGACTATGATGATGTTATCCAATATGTATTGAGTTTTAATAAACCTCATTTTCTCTATTCTAATGATTACATGCATGATGATGCAAAGGTGAAGTGATAATATTTTGGAAATAAAGTTGTATCATAAATTAAGTGAAATGATATGCCTTTAATTAGTAATAATATATAGAACTCCTGATTTAAGAATGAATTTAATGTTATCTTTGTTAATTATATTCCTTAAATATTTATTGCATAATGTTTCATAGTAAACCTACAACAAGTACAGTCCAACCAAATTATAAGTGACCTTGTAAACCAAAAAATGGAAAAAATCAACTTCTAATGCCTTATCATTAGCCATGCATTGAACTACAATATAAAGCCCATCTAAAATGAGGGGGAATCACGTTCCTTTTTCACCTAATTGTTTATATTTTGAGGGATCACATCTAAGCACTCTTGAAATGATAGAGATCTTTATGTTAAATTTCATTGGGTTTAGAGCACTAATTTATAATGGTTTGAAAAGGACAAGGATATTTTAGGTGAACAAGTGAGGCAATTGTGAGCAATTTGGATGGTTTTGATTCTCTCTTTGGCTTATTTTTTCCTTAGAGATTTGAAAAAAATAATTTGAGGCATGGCCATGAATCTTGAACCAATGTAAACTAGTGAAAATATGAATACCTCTAACAACATGGCTTTACTCAAGACCAATATTATGTTTAAGTTTGTTTTCCAAAGTCTACCAATGGGAATCAAAAGGGATTTGATTGATTTATGCAATAAATCTTTGGAATTCTTTAGTCAACATGCCATCACCATGTTTTCTAACTTGAACCACCTATTTACCATAGTGCTAGAGGAAAGCGGTGGTGAAACTAATTGCATCATTACACCACTCAATTTTATATTGTATCATAAGGTGGACAAGGCACAATAATCCATACTCTAGTAATGAGTTTCCCTCATGGTTAAGGACTAATGCATTTATATAAAACTAATTATTGGAAAATTTATGAAATCCATTTCCCCACTCCAACGAGCAAGTGATGGGACTGTGATTAGAAAACATATAAAGTTTGTGTGGATGGTGACATCTTACTTCTATAAAATGAAAAAGGAAAACACATGTTATTTAATGAACATGACATAGTCAAGTCATTTGATAACCTAATTGGTGTTGTCCTAGAAATTTTATGAAGTAAAAAATGGTTTACAAGATAAAGAACATTTTTTTTAATGAGGATTTGAAAAACCCAAATTATTTTTAAAGTAAAACCATGATTCATGTTTTCCCATGCACCACTACATATGCAAGGCATCCTCTTTATCCTTAGAGGATTCCACCATATTATAGTCATGGTAAATGAGCTAGGTTGACAAAGGATTTTTTTTGGCAAACCATCACCATAATTTAATTCTATCAAGACCATCATTAGGTGCATAAACATTAATGGTCTCTAAATAATGACTATAAATGTTGAGGGTGCTTAAATATAACCCAATGCAATGGGTCTTCTCCCAAGGTAATAATTAGCAAGGAATTTTTTAAGGTAATTTGTGTGGCATTTGACTAAATGCATTTTAGGTATTTTTTTAGAGAAATCCCCAAAATTTTAAATTCCTCCAAATACAAATATCTAAATTATTAAATTGCTAAAAAATGGATCACATAGTGAATTTTATTCAAGATCTGTGACACCACGAACATTCCATGAAAGGATATTAAAAAATAATAATCCTCCATTTGAAGCAAACCTAATCCAACCTCAAATCCTTCCTTAGGAATAAGAGTTGCAAAGTGGCTACATAGTAGTAGTTTTAGAAATAGAAAATGCCCCAAAGAAATGGAGAAACATTTAGATCCATTCTTTCCCCATACTGAATCATTATTGCCATGACATGGAGTGAATGAATGCCATGGAGGATGAGTGATAGTTGATGATGTCCCAACACTTGAAATAACTAATTGCATACAGTTTTCTTAAAGAAACTTGAATCTAAGGGATGACTAAAGGAACTCGGTTTTGAGGAACATGTAGGGTATGAGGGAGAACATTCTACATATTTTTCACATTTTGTTGACATTTTTCATTGGAAACCGTGTTCAATATTTTATTGTTTTTATTTATGGTGGCTACTTTTTTTGCTACCCTAATCCAACCATCATTTTTTTCAGATGTCGTTTGATTTTCAACTGATAGTTTATCAATAGATTATTTTGGTTGGCCTATGAGGGGAGAATCACAACTCCTATAATTAGGATATTGGCATCAAAATAATGTGTTCAAAAGGTTGATATAGGTGACTTATATGTAAAACATTCAGTCCCCATTTGAATATTGATAGTCTCTTTCAAGTATTTCAATAAGTCAACCTCCACACAAACATGCATGTTTATTTGTATACGATAAAAATAATATATTACATTGCATATCACACGCCCCATGGGACAAACAAATTCAGGTAAGAAAGACCACAAATGAAATTGAAGAATAGGTATTTTAACCTAAATTAAGACTTTCAGAGACATCTACTTAGAGAATTTGAAGTCACATGTCTAGTTTTACAATATCATCAAGGTATTCCAAAGGAACCAACTATTTGACTTGGAAAGCATAGCTTGCACTTGTGAGGGTTAATTAAATGAAAACAAGGAAATATATTTATTAAGGTTACAAACCCCAATTACTTGGATCACATTTATCTCCCAATGGTATTTGATCCAAGTCTAGAGAGAGTCCTTTAAGGGGATGTGACCGACATAGTAAGCAAAAAGATAATTATTTTCATACCATATAAAGACTATCAATGAAGTCTGCTCTTAAAATAACATCAACATATTGAAGAAGATTTACATACTCATTATCTCATTATAATTTTTTCGAACAAACTTCTTGACTCTTTTTGGTACCATCCTCCCCACTAGTCACAATAATTGTTTTGATAGTTGCATTTAGGACCATTTATATAGGCCTAGTTGACCTAAAGGGTTGAGATAGTGCCAAATTTTATGTGAGTAATTTTTAAAAATTCCACAATAATAATATGCAAATAGGTGTGATAAGAAAACAACACAAAGCAAACATACAACTTTTTTTCTAACTTTTTTCAAATAATAATTTTCTTGTATGTTCATAATATAATAAAAATATAAATACACCACTTAATACACTAGACACATTTAAACATTTATTAACAAAGGATGTAGGTAAATGTAACCCATCATTGTAGGCTTTTCATCTTGTAGTCTATGTGGCAAAATCAATTCAATATGTTATATTTCAGTGACATCAATAATTAGCAAGAAGATAAATATTAAGTTTTATGATGTACAATTATTAAGTGGGGGGTGAAGGTAAATGTAACCCTTCCTTGTAGGATTTTCATCTTCTAGTCGATGTAGCAAAATCAATCCAATGTGTTATATTTCAATGACATCAATAATTAGCAAAGATGATGGATATCAAATTTTATGATGTATGTTGGTGTCTATACTCTATTATATGATAATGTTTAGGTTGTTTAATGTAAGGGTTAATTGTAACTGGTTTGAAGGCCACCCCATCATTGAAATATTTTTATAGTAGATATTCTTTAAAAACATTTGTGGCTTTTACATTTAATAATAATAATAATAATAATAATAATAATAATAATAATAATAATAATAATAATAATAATAATAATAATAATAATAATAATTTATTTTTATTTCGTAGAATTATTGATTTAGCACAATTCTTTTAGTGTACTTTTTAACAGAGTGAACTTTTATAATCACGAGTTGATATGCAAATGCCCCACTCCACACATCAGGTATAAATCAAAAATCAAACTCTACAAATATAATAAGAAAACAAAACATTAAAGGCAACTGTAAAAAAGCGAAAATGGTGGGCAAAGCCAAAACACAGAAAACAATAATGATAAACCTTTTGCTTTAAGCTCCAGAAATGGAGGGTGAAAGTGTGGTAGATTCTTGTCGAATCTATGTTAATTTAATCTGTTAAAAGAGGGCGTTTGTACGACAGAAACATTTTATATAAACTGTTTGGCAGAAAACGTGGGTTTGTATTCGAAGAAACGGTTAAATGAAACATTAATTCGACGTCGCACCAGACAGATAGTAACTAATTACCTATACAACAAACCGCCCATTGCCAGATTTGATTTTGACATTTCCTGTTTCCTCTGTCGCCCAACAAACTCTTATCGGCAATATTAAGCATTCCGTTTTTTAGCTGACTTTATGCTTTGTATAAAGACATGGAAGCAACTTATATATTGCAAGGCCACATACTATAAACGAAAAACAAGAAACAGATAATCGAGGCAGTGCATGCATTTTGTAAAACAATGGTGAAAGCAGTAAATTCAGTGCTGGCAATGGTGACAATCTTTCTTGTGGTTCTTTCTATTTCAGTCTCAACAGTACAGGGGAAAACCAGGCATTATAAATTTGATGTAGGTTCGATTGTATTGTGCTTTTAATAACCGAGTCTCATACTGTTCAATATTTTGCATTGATTTTACCACACTTTACAATTGTGGTTCAGATACAATTGAAGAATGTTAGCAGACTATGTCACTCCAAGCCCATTGTCACAGTGAATGGCCAGTTCCCTGGCCCAACTATTTATGCAAGGGAAGGAGATACAGTTCTGGTTAACCTTACCAATCATGTCAAATACAATCTCTCCATCCACTGGTATCCTCTACTGGTACTTCATAGCATTCATTGACTCTTATATATTATTTCTATCAGTAGCTTTGATGGATTTGAATTGTGATTGCAGGCATGGAATAAGGCAGCTCCGCACAGGGTGGGCTGATGGGCCTGCCTACATCACTCAATGCCCCATTCAAACTGGACAGTCTTATACTTACAACTTCACCATCACTGGCCAACGAGGGACACTCTTCTGGCACGCTCATATTCTCTGGTTGAGAGCTACTGTTTATGGAGCAGTTGTTCTTTTACCCAGAACAAATGTGCCATATCCTTTCCCCAAACCCCATAAGGAAGTCACTCTGATTATGGGTGAGCCAGAGTGATAATCACTCTTTGAAGTAAATTTGATTTGATGTCATCATGATCATATCATATGAATAGTGAGTTATGAAAGCTTGTTGTGGGTGCAGGGGAATGGTGGAGCGCAGACGTGGAAGCTGTTATCAATGAAGCACTAAAATCAGGAGGGGCACCCAATATGTCCGACACTCACACCATTAATGGCAAACCAGGGCCACTCGGCATCTTCACCTGTCCGACCAAAGGTAAAGCACTCAACTAAGGAATATCAGTCACCAAATGGTGTGTTAGTATACATGATGATTATAAATGATGAAATCTGGTATGAATAAATTCCAATTTCTGGTGCATTGCAGATACTTTTGTGTTTCCAGTAAAGCAAGGGAAGACTTACTTGCTTAGAATAATCAATGCTGCGCTCAATGACCAGCTTTTCTTCGATGTTGCCAGTCACCATCTCAAAGTCGTGGAGGTCGATGCAGTTTACACTAAGCCCTTCGAGACAAAATCGGTGGTGATTGCTCCGGGACAAACCACAAATGTTTTGCTCCATGCAAACAAAAACTCTGGCAGGTATTTCATGGCCGCCCGCCCCTTCATGGATGCACCTGTTCCTGTTGACAATAGAACCGCTACTGCAATCTTGCAATATGCCACTGCAGCCAATTCTTCTTCTTCCTCTTCCAACATCATTGTCATGCCTCAAATCCCATCCCTAAACGATACCTCATTTGCCACCAACTTTAGCAATGCTATCAGGAGCTTGAATTCTGCAGACTTCCCTGCAAAAGTACCACAGACAGTAGATCGTCATCTGATGTTCACAGTGGGACTTGCATTGGATTCATGCTCAACCTGCTTAAATGGTAACCGCGCATCTGCATCAATCAACAACGTTAGCTTCATCATGCCCACCATTGCCCTTCTGGAAGCGCATTATAAAAATATCAGCGGGGTTTTCACCACAGATTTCCCAGATAATCCACCCACGCCCTTCAATTACACGGGTACCCCACCAAAGAACCCGATGACATCCAAAGGAACCAGGCTCACTCGCCTCTCATACAATTCCACTGTGCAGTTGGTACTTCAGGACACAAGCGTGCTCACTGTGGATAACCATCCTATTCATCTGCATGGCTTCAATTTCTTCATTGTCGGTACAGGTTTCGGAAACTACAACCCAAAGAAAGACGCAGCCAAATTCAATTTGGTAGACCCTCCAGAGCGTAATACAGTGGGAGTGCCTACAGGCGGATGGGCTGTAATCCGATTCACAGCAGACAATCCAGGTATAAACTTTTTCTTTTGGTATTTTGATTAGAATTTCTTCTCAGGTTATTAGAGAATCAAAATTTTCAGCAATCAGTTTCTGCTAGAAAGTGTTTAAACCCCTTATCTGTTTATAATTTTTTATAAAATTATGCTACCTGATTTACTGAATAATTCAACTGAATACGCAGGAGTGTGGTTCATGCATTGTCACCTGGAAGTGCACACGACGTGGGGACTGAAGATGGCATTCGTGGTGGAGAACGGAAAAGGACCCAACCAGTCCATATTGCCTCCTCCCAAAGATCTTCCCAAATGCTAATGCTATAATTTGAATTTAAACCGCAAATTTAAAAATCTAATCACCAGTTCAATTCAAATTAAAATATGACTCGAGTGTTTATACATTGCATTGAGTGTGAAAGCGAGTGGGACATAGTAGTCTTGCAAATTACTTCTACTCTGTCACAATCACGACAGGAATGTGCGAATATTTTTTCCGATGAGTTTGATAGAATAAAAGACATAAATATTTGCCTGAAGTTTGTCTCTATTCTTTGAGAAAATTCAATCAGCTTTTACACAACGACGAGGATTATATAATAATATTCAACCTCCAAGGATTATATGATTCCCAGTGTGTTACACAGTCTGATGACTTTGAGGGGACGTCTCATCTTTTTTTTTAAATTTTTATAAATAAAATTATATTACAAAAAAATTCATAGAACTATTGAAACTTTTATATATGAAATATTGAATATCAAGACAAATATTAAATAAATTTAAATTATTAAAATTAAAATATTGAAATATTATTTTTATAATCACTTTTTACTTTTTCATTTTTTAAAATTTATCTACCATTTCTTATTTTCTATTCCAAAAATTTTCATAACTATATTATCTTCATTAACAGAATTCATTCTTCAAATATATTAAATTAATAAAATAATAAATATTTTTAATGAAAATATATACATTCAATGGTATTTTCAACTATTTTTTCACACATATCTTTTCATATTATGTATTTTAACTCTTTAAGATAATTAAATCATTCTTCATATTTAAGATCAACTAGAACTTTTCCAATTATATTAATTTATTATAATTATTGTGGACACTATAATATTTCAAATTGTATTTATTTTTATTAAACATTTTTTGTGTTATTTTTTTAATTTAGAGCTTTTATCTTATTTAAATCTATATTTTATATTAAGGTTTATAGATATTAATGTATTTTATTTTTAAATTATATGTATATTAAATATTTTTTTTACTTTACATTTTTAAATATAAAGTTTATCCTCCCATTTGAATTTCTATTTTATATGAAGGTTAAAGTTAATTTTTAGACTTATACTTTTTATTTATACTCTCTTTATATATATATATATATATATGAAGTGTTTGAATTATAATTATTTAAACAACTTATAAAAACAATTAAGGTATTTGATTTACTATTATTAAAGAAATATTTTATTTGTTTTTTTAATGTAATAAATTTGGTTATTTATTCTCAATCATCTTTACTTATTAAATATATTTGAGATGTTTTTATATATATAAATATATATTTAATATATATATATATATATTTTTAAAATATAAATTTAAATTTTAAAATGTTAGGTTGGTCACCTCATTTTAAGGTATTAGGTTGATCATCTCCTTGGAACTCATCATATACATAAGTGGTATTAAATATTATGATGTCACAAACATTAGAAACATTAATAAAGGCAAAACAATGAGACCACACATCTATTGGTAAATAACCATTAAAGTAACTTAATCCTTTCAAACCCAATTTATATAGTTTCTTTCTATTTTTCCTAAATATTTTTTACAATGATAATATCCCTTCATACTTAATTTAAGTGGTTTTTTTTTATATTTTTTACAATAATAACATAATCAAGCATGCACCGTTGGCTTCCTCTTCCTTTCTCAATGGTAACATGATCAAACATGCTTCCTTTGCTTCCTCCTTACTTTTAAAGATTTATTGTCTTTTTTAAAGTTAAGGTAAAGGAACACCATACTTTTACTAAAAATAATTCATATTTGAAATTATATATAAATATAATACTACAATAACATAAATGTATTCATTTTTAATTTAATTAATTAAAAATTGACAAATAAAAATAAAATATAAAAGACAAACAACTATGACTTTAAAAATTAAAAAAAACAAAACAAATAATAATCTCAATAGAAAAGACAAACTGCCATTCCCTGAAACTCCATCGCTTCAAAATTAAAACCTGTTCCCTGAAACTCTATCGCTTAAAATTTTAGACCTGAGTACAACCTGCCATTGTGAGGGTACTGAGCACCCAAGGCACCTTGACACATGTTTTTTCTCAATCGTTATCGCATGGCCTGCAACCATTTTTACGGGCAAAGTCGCGGGTAGGGGAAGAGCCGAAGTTAATGGCGTTGAAGAGTGTACTGAGCCGCCACGCTGGCTGTTGCAAGCTTTGATGGTAGTCAAAACCCTACGCGGATTTAGAAGTGAAAAATAAATATACGAATACATTAGTGATTTGTCTATTCTGTATGCAGCCAGCAGACGTATCCTCTGTTTTTTATCTTCCAAAGCAGTTAAAATCCTGAGGGAATTTATGGAGAAATAAGTGAAAATGAATATACATAATAAATTTATCAATGAAATATTAGTGATTTGGTTAAAATTATTTCGTCGTGTTTAGTTTTGTTCAGATTTAATTTTTAATAATATTTTAAGTTGATAATGATTGATAGAGATATTTATAGAATTTATTGTAATTATGATAATATCTATAGATCTTGTGATAGTTGTAGTGATATTTATAGGATTGTTAGTAATGGTTGTAATGATTATAAGATGATTCTAACTTTTTGTTTATATTTCAAACAGATTGATAATTTTAATGAAAAAATGTTTCAGTTCATAATTCTAAATTCTGAAAATACACTTATTAATTTTAAAAAAAAAAACAAATTAGAAAAACAACTTAGAATTTGAAAATCAATTCACTTACCAATTTTTTTTTGGTGTTTTGATTGACAAGATAGTACACAACATATTTATGCAGTTTGGTTGAATTAGTTTGTTTAAAATCTGAATTGATAGATTAAAAAATCCATACATATCTATTAATACATTAAAAGACTAATCAAATATGCAATTTAATGTATGTTGGATAAAATAAATAATCAAACGCATAAATATACATAATAAAAATAAAAGTTAAAACACATACATTTAGATTAATAGATTAAAATAATTTAGGTTTAAAATAGGTGTTTTTTAATAAATTAATTTTTAGATATATTAAAATATGTATATGTATTTGAAAGACAAAATATTTTCTTTTAAATTTTAATATTAATATGAAGTTATAAATTTATTATATTTACATTAATATGATGTTATAAATTATTTATAATTATGTTAATTATAATGTAAAATTTATGTATGTAAGGAATATGATTTAACTTAAAATACATTTTAAAAATAAAAAGTGATGAAAGTAATGTGAAGAATAAAGAAGAGTGATGAAGAGAATACATTCAAGAATATTGAATACAACAAAAATGTTTCAATAATAGATGATGATAAAATGGAAAAGGATTAGAAAAAAGAATAGAGGAAGAATAGAGACTTCAATTGCTAGAGGATCAAATGTATATAGTTTGAATATCATAAACTTATTGTTATATTGCATACATATCATATATCTATATTTATCTTCTGCTACTAACATACATATCTTATATAAATCTATGTAAAATACGTTGAGAGATATCATTATCAAGGCACCTATATCATATTAAGCTTGTGACATAAGTGGAATAGACACCTCAAGAATGATAGCTCTTGACATATTTTACATAGATTTATTTAAGATATGTACACTAATATTTATAATATTAACTTCCATGAACTTAATGGTCTTCATACTTCAGGTTTCATATCCCTTGATTATTTGTCATGTATTTATTTTCCAATAATTTCCTTTCCCTTGGCTATATGCAAGGAATTAAAGTGTAACTTTGGTTAAATACATTTATGATGTCTTTAAATTAAAAAGTTAGGTGAGTTGTACAATTCTAATGCATCTTTGGAGAGATATTTGGAGCAAGAAAAACATATAATAGTTATAATCTATAGTTGTAATATCATTTATGTTGGTAAAAGATATGTAAAACCCATAGGGAAACTACAAATTGTAGTAATGTTATTATTGGATACAAATGTAGATCTTATATTGAAGAATTAAAATGAGTTTTGGAACTGATAGAGGTAATATTTATTTTATTTATTTATACTATTAGAGTGTTTCAGTATATTTTATTATACAAATAATAAAGTACAAAAGATTATATAGTAATGTAGCTAGCTAGTATTTATAGCTTAGATTCCATGCTAGAGGATAAAACCTCAACTCAAATCATAGAAACAAAACACATGAACAAATATCCAAGCCAAAAAAGACATGAAAATCACAACATTATAAATATCTCAAAAGAGAATTAAGCATGAGCTGTAACTATCAAAGGAGGAGGTGGAGGATCTTCCTTGAGTATTTGAGTAGTCCAATTGGAAGGCTTTACTAAAGGGGGATCCAGGGCCACCCAACCATCCATGGGGTCCATAGCCAAAGCCATATTTATCTCCCATCCATCAATGGAATGAAGTAGAGTTACAGAGCCATAAGGGCTAGTTGGAGAACTCCTCTAGGAGGGCCCTGTGGTTGACCATTGCATGTGAGGGGATAAATGATTTCGATTATGAGAACTATTTTTATGTCTATTGGGAGGTAGAGGTGGTGTATAGTGAGGTGGGACATCTAGGGGTATGCAACTCACTGTACAAGAAACACCCCTAATGTACTAATAACTTTTGAAGATGGTGGAACTCCATGACAACCTTCTTTGTTTGGGATTTTATCTACTTGTAAGATGAAGATATCACAATAATCTTGTCATTAATTAAAAAGAGACAAGAAAAATCTTAATTGTTCAAAAAAGCATTTTTTTGGCTTTTGATCACTGGAAGAATAATAGTTCTAAATAAATTCCAATAAAAAATTAATAAAAACAAGCCAATTAGCCAAAAACCCAAGGATGTCGAGGCACCATGAGATGGACTTCTAGTGGTAAGGTTGGAAAAGGCTATGAATTCATTACCAAGTAGGTTGGGCTCTTTGACATGACCAAAATGTATGTTTGAGACATTCTAGGCACTTGTAAGTGGGGCATGTGGGTTGAGTAATTTAAAAATGGTAGAGACACTCCTTGAGAAGAAAACCCTAATAAACTAAGAACCAGAAGAAATGAGCTATCTTGGATTGAATATTAGCCTTCTGAATTTAGTCAAAATGGGAAAGCCAAATCTTGGGGGAGGAATTGAGATTTCAATGCCTATTGAGCTTGCTAAGAGCATAAGATAAAGGACTCATCACTTCATAGGGGAGCCATGGGGAGTAATTTTTGAAGTGGGTATCACAATTACAACTCCAATATTTCCACCAGGGGCATGCCTCTTGCAAATCTGGTTTGTGCAACATAATATCTAGTACTAATTATTGAATGCAAAGAATAACATCTACATTTTCATTGTTTAAATTGAATGTCACTTTCAAACAAGCTAAGGAACCTAGTATATCAAAAAAATAAAATCCTTTATGTTATGAATTCCTTCTCTATAGAGCCTTAGGTATTTTCTACCTAAAAATTATGCTAATAGAAGATTGGTATTAGTCATAATGGGAGACCACCAATTATTATGGTCATTAAAGGAGAGACTAGTACAAAAACCATCACCTACCCATCTCAAATGGGGATTCACATCCTTAAAATCCATACACATGATTTTTTCCATAAAATATCCTTCAATTTTGACTAGAGCAAAAGTAATAAGACGGGTGTAGAAGCCAATATTTTTCTAAATGGATTTACCATAAGGAGATCCATAAGAGATATAATTTCATAGAATAATTTTCAAAGTTTCATTGCCTTCATTGGATATGACCACCCACTTACCACACAGGGTAATACTCTACCTATAAATATAGATAATCCCTATACCTCCTTTATCTCGAAGAAGGAAACAAATGTCATAGGAAACTATATGAAACCCTATCATTTTCTTGGAATTTTACCAAAGAAAATATATTATAATTTTAGCCAGCTTGTCATAGGAGGATTTATAGGGAGCCCAAAAAGAAGAGTAATAGACATGAGTAGTGGATAATATTTTAGTGCACACTTGGAATTTCCCTTCCAAGGAAAGTGGCTTGGTAACTCAATACTCCATCTTCTTTTCAACTCAGTTTAAGATATATTACCACAACTTCACAGGAGAAATATTAAAGGAAAAGAAATGCCAAAAATTTAAACTATTTTTCTCTTTTGATCTATTTTAAATTAAAGTGGAGAATGTAATTTGGCATAGGCATCATGCTCTATCTGAAGAATTTGTTAGAATAATGTGTGTATAAGCTTATCTAGGTAGTATGTTTCTATCTATAGCAAGTTATTTATTACCTAGGGTAGATATTAGTTACCTAGGTAATTGAGTTATTTTTATTGTTGAAATATTCTCAAAAATATTTGGTTGCACGTAGCTATTGAAAACTGAATATATTCATTTTTATCTATTTTATACACATGACAAATAGTTTGTTTTTACTTAACAAACTATTTTCATTATTTATTCTAGCCATCTGATAGATTGATCGTGGAGAATAATTAGATTCTTAATTATTGATTTTTGTAGGAACCTTGTTGTAAGATTCTGGTATTTGTATTAATGAAGTGTCCTCTGAGTTGTTCCTATGAATCATTCACTTGATTCTTAATTTCTAAATGGTTTCAGAGCATTTTGGAGCTTTCATTTGTAGATTCTCCTACCCACAATTCTTTTGATTCTTCATTTTTTTCTTAGATATTGTAAATTTGAAGATTAATTATGATATTTTTTCAGATTCCACAATATTTTGGTAATATTTTATATATTAATTTTATCAGAAGTTGAATTTGAGAGAAAAAACAAAGAAATCACAAAGATAAAAATATGTTTTTTACTTGTTTAAAGATCCATGTAGTAGGCCGTACAAATTTATTTTAGTAGATTTAAATATATGGGAGCATAAAATATTGTTTTAAGACTTATCATAGCCCAGTTTGTACCATTGTGTAGTAGGCCGTACACTTTTTTGGAGGCTTATTTCAATGCCTATCTCTATTCAGTTTTTTCTCTTACAAAATATGCTAAAATCATCTGTTTGATGCTGTATAAGATCAAATAAAGTTATAATTTTTTATGGAATCATAGTTTACTATTTTATGTCTCACTCTAAACTAGGTCATACTCCCTTGCATCATGCCATACAACTCTATGGACTGATTTCCAGGGCCTTTCCTAAAGTGTCTAAGAGGAATAATTGTTAGTTTATTAAAAATCTAATTTGGTGGGATCTTGAAATGGTTGGAAAAATTCAAGGAGAAGATTAATTATTTATTGGTCAACCAACCTCATCCTCCTCCACATGTTTGAGTCATTTTTTGGTTGTTTTTTACTCATTTTTTCTTGGAAAGTGGTTAAAATTTAGTTTTTGACTTACATTTTCAAAATTTGAAATTGGCATTGTGGCAAATGATATTTTATTAAGAATTTACTATTTTAAGAGGTCTTTGGGTCAAGTCACATCACCTATTATTTTACACAAATTCCCTTTTGTGTTTCACAAAACAATTTTTTTGAAAATCATTTTTTGTGGCCATAATTTTAATTGTAAAACGCAATTTTTTGCATTATTTTTTCTAAGAGGTGGCTTTATATTGTAATGGGAGAGGTCTATTTTTTAAATAAATTTTAATTAGAATGTCTACATATTTTTTTTCTATGCCATCTTCATCTTTGGGAATGTATTCTCAATTATTTGAACCTCTCAACTCCACAACTTATCATGTTTGGAAACCTAAAATGCAACAACTTCTTTAGTCAAAAGGCTTATGGAGGATTTTTGATGATAACACACATGAAAAATTCAAGAAAGATGAGGTACTTGGATTGATTGGCCTCAATGACAAGTATGGATATGGTTGCAAGCAGGATGAGGTACTTGGATTGATTGGCCTCAATGTTTTAGATAGTCTTCAATTCCACATTTTAGATGCTTAAATGCCAAAAGGGGTATGGGATAAGTTTACAAAACTATTTAGAAAAGTAAATGAATTCAAAATGTTGAAATTAAATGTGTAATTGAGTGTTTTATCTCCATCAAATTTTCCTTCTACAGATGAATTTTTAGCAAAATTCAAGTTTATTAGATCATAGTGGAAAGCTGGTGAGAAGGATAAAAATGATAAGGATTGCATCGTCATGATTTTATCAAAATTGAAAGGCCCATACAGTGTATTTTCTTCTATTTTTGATACCATGATGGATATATTAGGTGATGAATTCAGATGGCCTTCTTTTGAATTTTTTTGTGAAAGACTAACTAGAGAGAAAACAAAATTGATGGCCCTAGATGCTCTACCTAGTTCTAGTCATGCCTTAGTGGCTAATACTTAAAAAATAAAAACATCACCTAAATCAAAGAAAAAGCCACTATCTTTCAATAAATCCACAAACACCACTACACATTCTTCTCAATATTCTAAAAATAAAAAGACTTTTAAGAAAAAAAGAAAACTTTTGGTCCTTGTAACTTTTTTGGTGGTCCTAATCATGATGAAAGTAGATTTTTTAAGAAGATGGAAGCATTAGAGGAAACAATGAAAAAACATAATATTTCTATGCCTTCTCCATCCTCTACTTCTTCTATAGGAAAAGGGAAAGGACTTTGAGCTAGGGCTATGTCTTTATGACATAATCAATGTATTTTTGACTCAGGTATCTCTCATCATCTCACACATTCTCAAGATCTCTTGTCTTCTATTACAGATTATAGTACATCACACATTTTCATGGGGAACTCTTCATAGATTAAAATTTTGGGATCAGGTACTATTATCATATAAGATGGTTGTTTTAATAATGTATTACTTGTACCCCAAATATCTTATAATCTTCTCTCTACTTATCAAATATGTCACTTTGGTACTGGTAAAATTATGGAGTTCACTCCACATGATGTTGTAATAAGAGAATGCAATGATCCTAGTGAGATAGTTGCTACATGTATAACAGATCATTCTACAAGACTTTACACTTTTGATAAGTTTGAGTCTTATTCTAGGACTTATGTTTCTTCACTTGTAACACATGGCGATAGTCTTTGAAAATTATGGCATGAAAGGCTAGGGCATGTAAGTTTTGTTTATATGAAGAAAATGAGTACACAAAATCTTGTAAATGGCCTTCCTAAGGTCTCATGTATTGATGGAATTTGTTCTAGATGTCTAGTTGGTAAACAACACTAGGATCCATTTCCAATTTGTAAGGCCACACATGCACATGTACCCTTAACGTTGGTTCAAAGTGATTTGATGTCTTTTCCAACTCATTTTTTTTAGTGGAAAAATATGTACTCACATTCACTGATGAGTTCACTCATAAAACTTGGGTATATTTTCTCAAGTTGAAAAGTGAAGTATTTGAGACCTTCAAGGCTTTCAAATCATTGAAAAATAATTATCTCTTTCTCTCAAGAAGATACACATGGATAATGGGGAAGTATATGATAGTAATGATTTTTTAGATTACTATAGTGAGCATGGCATTTAACATCAGTTCATTGTACCTTAGACTCCCAAACAAAATGGTGTAGTAGAAAGGAAGAATAAAACATTGAAAAAGATAGCAAATTACACGATTCATTATAAAAATTTGGGTTCACAATATTAGATTGAAGCAATAAATTGTGTAAACTACATTCAAAATCACATGCCTCATAAAGTTGTATAGAATATGACACCTGAAGAAGCTTGGTTTGGGATCAAGCTTGATATTTCAGATTTTTGTGCTTTCAGTAGTCAAGCATGGGTGTTTGTTTGTGATGACAAGCATAAAGCATTGGCAAAGAAAATCCAACCATTTATTTTTGTTGGCTATTGTGAAGATGTAAAAGCTTACTGCCTTTTTGATAATGTCTCACATGATGTATTTTTTTGATGGGATGTATGTGTTGATGAGATACCCACTCTATAGGACTCTACATATTGTACTTCTCCACTTTTCCCTCCCCCCTCTTATTCTATAGATGATAGCAAGGTTTTGATTTATCTTAATCATGTTGAGGATGATTTTGATGTTGCACCTATTCAGCCACCATAGCCATCTACTCTATCATATATGCCCAAGTGGGTATAGGGAACTCTTTAGGTAGTTGGTTCTTTTGTTGGTGATCCATCTGACTCTTGTCACACTCGCTCATAGATATCTAGTGTTTCTCTTATGGGAAAATCCATTAGTAATGATCCATTATTATTTTTTGATGACATTGATAAACTTGAGTGGGATGCTGCTATGGATGAAGATTATTCTTCATTGATGAAGAATTATACATGGGATCTTGTTCCTCTTCCTAAATGAAGAAAAATTTTAAGATGTAAATGGGTTTTTGAGACCAAATATGTTGCATATGGAATAGTTGATAAGTACAAATCTAGATTAGCAGCTGAGGGTTTTTCACTGGTTGAAGGAGTAGATTAATCTGAAACCCTTTCCCCTATAACTAAGATGGATTCTATTAGGCTTGTACTTTTTCTTGTTGCTTCACATCATTGGTTAGTTTTTTATATGGATGTGAAAAGTGAATTTTTGCATGGGGATATCTAGGAAGAGATCTATATGGAGTAGCCTCCAAGATTTGTACAGGACTTATCATTAGTTTGTAGACTCCATTCTCTTTATGGTCTCAAACGAGCTCCTTGAGCTTGGTATGAGAAGATGGACTCTTTTATTTGGAGTTTTGGTTCCCATTGTTGTGAGTTAGATCATAATGTGTATATCCTGAAGCAAGGTGAGGATATTGTGATATTGGTTTTATATGTTGATGACCTTATCCTCACTGGTAGTTTAGACTCCTTGATTTAGGACATCAAAGACAAGTTGAAAGATAGGTTTGGCATGACAAATCTGAGACTTTTGCATTATTTTCTTGGATTTTAGGTTTATCAATGTTTGAAGGGTATCTCCATTAGATAACAAAATTATGCGATAGATCTACTTCACAAGTTTGGCATGGTTGATTGTAAGCCTGATCCCACTCCATATCAATAAGGTGTTATGTTATTTTCCACTTGAATGACTCCTATTACTGGTTTGACATTGTATCGATAACTTGTAGGTAGTCTTTTATACCTGACTCAGACATATCCCAACATTACATTTACTATGAACCTTATCTCTTAGTTTTCACATGAACCTCATGAGAGTCATTAGCTAGCATCCAAGCATATTTTATGCTACATTCAAAGCACCACATACTTTGGTATTTAGTACACACCATAGAGTTCTCCACATCTTGTTAGATACACTGACTCAGATTGGGCTGGTGATGTTGACACTAACAAACCCACTTGCATATTTACGTTCATAGTAGATTATAGTCTAGTTTCTTGGTAATTTAAAAATTAGATAGTTATTGCATTATCTTCTATTGAGGTAGAGTATTGAGGTGTAGTCAAAGCTAGTCAGGAGATACTTTTGGCTTCGATAGTTGCTTGGAGAGTTTGGTTTCACACAATCTGATTCTGCTATTCTTTGGTGTGATAACCAAAGTATGAATGTTATTTCATGCAATCCTATTGAGCATCAGCATACCAAACATTGACATTCACATGCACTTCATTCAATAGCTCATTCAGGATGGAGTTCTTTCTTTGAAGTTTATGCCTAATGCTAAGTAGATTGTTGACATCTTCAGTAAGCCTTTAACTTCTCCTTGTTATCTTTAGTTGTGAGAGATGCTTGGGGTGAAGGAAGTTGTACTTGGGGGGGATTTCCCATGAAGTCCCATCTTTCTTTTATTATATATATTTTTATTTGGTATGTACATGGGTACCTTATTAGGCTTAATAGTCAAGGCCCATATTTATTTCATACTCCCTATGTTTTATTTATAGGAGGGTGTTAGAATAATGTGTGTATAAACCTACCTAGGTAGTATGATTTTACCTATGGTAAGTTATTTATTACTTAGGGCAGATATTAGTCACCTAGGTAATTGAGTTATTTTTATTGTTGAAATATTCTCAATAATATTCGGTTGCACGTAGCTATTGAAATCTGAATATATTCAATTTTCTCTATTGTATAGTATGACAAATAGTTTGTTTTTTACTTAAAAAACTATTTGAATTATTTATTCTAGCAATTTGATAGATTTCTCGTGGAGAATAATCAGAGTCTTAATTATTAATTTTTATAGGAACCTTGGTGTAAGATTATCATATGTATTTGCTATTATTTGCATTAAATAACTATCCTCTAAGTTGATCCTATGAATCATTCACTTGATTCTTAATTTTTACAAAAATTAGTTTTAATCTGTTATAAATTATAACCAAAAGATAGTAAATAAGTGTCTAGACATTGCATGTCTTTTGTGAAGGTATTTTATTTCTCTTTAAGAGTAAGGAAAGTATCATTATCAAAATACCTATTAATGATATGAGAGGATTAGTGATGAATAAAAATACCTAGAATAAGACCCCATTCATCCTTATGAGATATAAGATAGTGAAGAGATTATAAAGATAGAACATATAAAGCTATGGCAAGTGAGAAACCTTGGTAGATGGTGCACTAGAGGCAAACACTACTAGATTTGAGACCATTAATAGTGAGATAGGTAGAGGAATCCACCAACAAGGTTCAAAGTACCAAAATAAAAAATGGCCAAAACTAAGACCCTACAACATGGATTTGATGAAAGGACACTCAATCCTATCGTAAACGTTTTCAAAGTCCAATTTAATAAAAATGGCTCTGTGATAGGAATCCCTATCCCGTTCCATACCATCCCAGTAGTAATAAGAATAACAAGAATATACTTTAATTTAATAAATCTCATTTTCTTAGGTACAAAAATTGTAGCAAGAATGAGACAAAGACAATTATCAAGAAACTTTTTAAGGATCTTATAGGACACATTGAGTAAAGTGAAAGGCCTCCAACTAGTGATGAGCTCTGGGTCACTAGCTTTATGTGAGCAAATTTACAAAGTTTGGGCACAAAAAGAGTGCCCAAATAGAAAGTAAAAATTTTAATTTGAAAAAGGTATATTCCATTTAAAAAAATCCAAACCTATGTTGCCTTGGCATGGTGCCAAGGCAAAACGGTGTATGCCCTCTATGGTTTATCAAGGGCACATGCCCTTTATAAAATTGTATTTCTACCCAAAACCCATATAGGTGGTGGATGGTGTTTGATGAGTCTCCATGAAATAATAAGGAGGTCCCATTATGTTTTTTGAGAAAAATTTATCGTGAGTTTGTTTTATAAGAAATCCCAAGTTAATTTTAGATGAAGGCCTCCCAAGGTAGGGGAGGTGGATCTCCATTTCATAGAGCTAGTGCCAAGGGGGACCAAAACCACCAAAATTGAGTTCAAAGAAATAAAAGGAAAAAAGACTTAGTTTTATCCATAAAATATTGCATCTTAGTACATAGATGGACACCCTTGAGGTAGTTACTAGTCCCACACAACTTATGGTTGGCCATGGGATGCATTCAATGAGGATTTATATATAGGCTACAAATGGTGGCTCGTCTAGTAGTGTCCCTTTTACTATTAGTGCTATTATGCCTCCTACTATTGGTGCTAGTGTCTCTCTTAGTAGTGGTGGCATAACTAGTAGTCATCCTAAAATTCCTATACATCATTGTAAATCATGTGGGAGGAAGTGTACTAGACCCCTTGATTAAACTAAATATACATAAGTTACATCTAAAAATCCAATAGGTAAACCTATGGATACTATACATACATTTCTAGAATACTCTATCACCAACAATATATGACATATGTAGTTCATTCAACATCTCTATACACTAGTACAAAATAATATATTACATCTAAAGTTTTTTCAACACCTAAATACACTAGCACATTAGAGGATATGCCATATGTACCTATTTTAGTAACTCCAGACACTATCATGCTAGATTATATGTCATATGTACTAAAATTCTAGAATATATGCCATTTTCAATCAATTCAACACCTCCCATTAGAACACAATCATTTATACAGGGATTATCTACTTCACCATCTATATTTGACACAAAATTTTAATTAATTATAGTTTTTTTATGTATGTAAGACAATATTAACTTTACATTTTAGTATATGTTTACTTAATCAACTAATATTTGACTTCTTTCATTTGTTTATTTTATATACAATCACTGATATCTTATGTACCCTAATTAGCTTACATTCCATTATTGAGGCTGTAATTAGCACTACAATACCCTACACTTAGGTTGGGAAATAAAACAATATCAAGTTATTATATTGTTTCAAAATATTATATACACCATAATTTTAGTACAAAAGGAATATTTTATCTCTTTTTTTATGCTTCTCTCGCTATTTTTTATGTACAAAAGGAATACTTTTAATTCAAATATTAAAATAGTTTATTTTTATTTAATTTATAATTGACCTATTTCATTTGATGGTTTTATAGATGATGAAGGATGTTATGGGTACCCCACATGGATTTAAGCATCATTTGACTGATGTTGTAGTTTCATCCCAAGATCTAGGATCTCCATAATAGCACTTAATTTAGAGATAGAGACTGGTGAGAACACATAGTAAAATCATTTTTTAGCTTTAAGTAATGATACTCTATATGATATTTATACATGTAAACACATATAAATCTAACACTATGTGTATTCTCCATAGGAATATACATCGTAGATATATTCATAGTCATATAGCTCAAGATAATTGTTTAGGTGGCATGTAGTGAGTCTAGAATCACATTGTTGCAAAAAAACATCCTCGACAACTCTATTATTTTTTATATATCATTTTAATGCATTAAAAATAATTTATTATATGTTGTGTAGGTGCCATAGTGCTATGAGGTTATGGTAGTGACAATTCATCCTTCAAAATATGAGAGGAGAGTTTATCCCTATAATAAGTCATGCAACACTACCAATTATACATATATGGCAATAAGGCACAATTTATTTGGAGGTAATGAGCACCATGAGATCTAGTTGTAGGCATATTGTATTTTTTATACTGATATGTCCCACATTGTATGCCTATATAGCACATTTTGTATATGTATATTATAGCCAAGATTGTATCATGATATATCCTATTTTTAGAGTCATTGTAACATAGTTTGGATATGCATACATACTATTTGACATATCTATGTAAATCATACATTGTTATTCTTTGTGTATACATATTTAATTCATATATGTCATTATTATTTATTATTTTTCTTGTTACATACATGTTAACATTCTCAAAATTATTCATAAATGAATAAGTTTTAAAGCATGGTTATTGGACCCAAATTTTGGCTAAGATTTTGTCCATTTTAGCATGGAATTGACATGACACAAAAGGACCATAATGCAAAAATTATATGGCATAGAACTCGATGGGCACAAAAACACTGTGATACAGAACTAACAAGGTGTGAAAAGATAAGGGTGCAAAAGCACTAGCACAAGAGGACTCAGTCAAAGGAGAATTAATCATGAGGAAACCATGAGCATAGGACTCAGAGCAATAGAAGAAGACATGGGAAGTGCATGAGAAATGAGAACAATTAAGGAGCAATTTATATGGGTCACCCATACCTTATCCATCAAAAGTTATACACTACTCCATAAGAAGATAAACACATGGCAACAAAGAATTAGGATAGAGTGAGTACATAGGAGGTGTAAAAGCCCAAGTCCTTAGGAGAATTTAGTTGACAAAGTGCCACACATCTTAGTCTGTTAAGAGTTCACTAGTTATTTTCTCTAGTCATTAATATTTTAAATACTTGGTTAGGGATTAAAAATTATAAACATCCCTATTGTAAAGCATGAGGATGATGGAATTTTGGCTTAACAAGGCTTACGCTTAATATATGAGTTATGGTTTTATAATTATCTATGTATTCATGTTTATTTGAATGGATGAGTTGTGTATTTGTGTTAGGTTGAGTTGATAAATTTATCAATGGAGACTTAATATGAAATATTCCAAATTAGTATCTTCTTTATAAATAACTAACTCTGCAATGAAATGGCATTAGTTTTCATAATTATGGTAGATGAGCTTAGTAATCTTAGAATCAAAGTAGTATATATATGATTTCATGTAGTATCCACTTAATTAAATAATCAAAGGAAGGGTATGACTAAGTTTATATTACTACGTAACATAGTCTACATGAATCGGTCTTTAGTTGCACACTTCAGGTGAGCATACAAGACCATAATTTTGTGTGAAAGGAATAATTAGTAGCTCATTGGGCTGGACTTCAACACTGAGGTTATCTTAACTATAAGAAACCCAACATTTTGGTTTTTTTATTGGGACCCATAACATTTAATATACAGTCAAGGAAGATGTTTGAGCGTATCACTCTTGAGAATATAAAACAGTAGATTACCAAAGTTGAAGATAAATTTTGTGATTCCTCACCTTGAACTATGAGTTTCTACATGACAATGGGTAGAGACAAATCTATATAATGCATTGTATGAAACTTTTTTTGCTGAGATCCTAGTTCATTTTCACTCCTAACTATCTACGTACACTCAAGGATGATCACAAAACCTTGGGAGAAGATAGTCTTGGACATTAAAATGATAAAGAGATTTAGCACAACTTGGAGCTCCATGGACACAAGCTATCAACATTTGGTGGAGAGGAGTTTTAAATAACTAAATTCTAGAGTACACTGTAACTACTTATTCATGTCATGAAGAAGCCAAGCTCTAGTTCCTCAGAGAACCATGTGGCCATTACATTCAAAATTTTTCATTAGAAATCAATAATTTATTTATTGAATATGGACTTGAAACTATGCCGATGGAGTGATAAATCCCTTTTTTCATGAGCCACACATTTGGATAGGGAGTGAAGAATAGCTGGTAAAAGATTGTAGGTTTAAAATGGTATCTAGTCATTAGGTATTGTGGAAGTGAAAGTATGATGAAGCTTGATAGAGGATTATAGGAGTAAGCAATGTAGGAAGAGACTGGGAGAACCCATGAAGTGATTTTAGGATCTGAAAGGAAGCCAAAACACATAAAAAAATGCCCCATCACTTTTGAACCATGCCTCATGTCACTTTTATCATATGAAGGATAACCCAGCCAAATGATAAAAACTATAGAACCAAGCCTGAACCAACCAAACTCCCAACCATATTGGGTGCTCATGATTATAAATCAGATGACATAAGTATGCATAATTAGGATATAGACAATGTAGAATTAGAGACTAAACCTATAATGGGTATTCAATCTAAACTATTTGACACTCATATGAACCTATCATTTTCCTTCCCTCTTCAAAGGAATTTCATGGTGAAATTTGGAATTCCTGGAAGACTTGGCATTCAGGGTGGATAGAATATGGTTCCAAGTGTAATTAATCAACTACTCACCACACCCCATAGTATGGGCATTGTTGATGGAGGCTCTAGAGGTACTAGAGATAGACTGGGATGTGGCATGGGAGGAAGTAGTGGACTTATTCCCCAAGGGATAGGATCTAGAGGTATTTAACCACCACTAGTTTAAGCACCTTAGTTATCTATGCTATATTATGAAATGACACTTCGCCTACCAAAATATCAAGGCATGGAAAATTCCATAAAACACATCCATAAATATGAACTCATCTAACGGGCATGAGGTATCACTAATTTTGAGAGAAAAGCCACCCAATTCATAACTACATTCTTGGATCGAGCACATAAATTGTATATAAAGTTTAACCCTCAACAAGTGGTGGTGGATTATGATCAAATTAAAACAAAATTCCTTGAAAATTTTGATATTCCTAGATTTGAACAACAAAGTATAGCCACACCGAAGGATATAAAGTAGGAACTTTTCGAAAGTGTATGAAAGTATGATGCTAGGTTCAAAACACTCTTGTCAAAGTTATCATTCAAAAATAATTCTGTTCAACATGCACAATGGTTTGTGGGAGGTTTTTTACTACCTTTTCGATGAACACTATCCTAGAAGACCTTCACTAGCCCACACGACGCATTGAAAGCCACCCTCTATGCTGAAGTGGTTGGTAGTATTAACACTAGGATCAATCCTTCCATTAAAGCCTAGATAGCTTCAATGGCATTGTAGTTTGAGAAATTAACTACAAATAATATACATGAAACTTGTAGTGGTCTTTGGTTCACTAATTTCAAGACTGAAAGACATACCCAAAATAACTACCCATGCAAGAACATTCACATTGTACTGAAGTAGTCCTATAAAATCTATCATAAAGAGCATGATGTACGCTCTTATCTACTTTTATAGTGAGAAACACAATCAAAGGTGTTTGACTATTGTAAAATATGTGATGCCTACACTCATGACACTAATGATTTCTAACTAATTAGTGACATTCATGAAGTACATGCATGTGGTATGCGCTAAACCGATGTAGCTAATAATTTGGATGATGGTAGATATCATGTTGAGGTAGAGGAAAATGATGAGGAAGTTATGGTTTTACAGAAAGAGTATGTTACAAGTGAGGGTCCTGGACCACTATCAAAGAGATTATCCATTTTACCGTACATGTGCTTTCTATAAAAAAGACCATCAATTGGAGGATTGTCCTAACCTATACACAACCATCACTAAGGAAAAAAATGAAAAGGGTAAAATTATGATTCGTATAGATAAATCACATTGATTCATGCATTTAACCACCCCAATAACACAACAAGTGAATATCACTATGCACAATGGAAGACAATCACAATCCACATCTACCCCCATTGAGAAGGTATAACGTGAAGAACTATGAGCGAGGAAGTATCCTGATGCCCAAAAATAGAAGTATTTGCTCTAGGAAACTATGACATTGGTGCAAAAAATCTAAGGACAAATTCAATTTATCAAAGATAAATAAGCAACGTAGTGTGTTGATTTGTAGAGGGCAACAAAACTACAAACTGGGGCATGATACAACTTTTAGAAACTTTTAAAGCATATGCTAGATGAATACATCATTATAAATCTAAGAATTTTGATTAAGAATAAAATAAAAGTGCCAATTGATATTCAATATCTAGTGACTTGGTAGACTAAGGATCATTGATTGAATCATGCTTGGTGGGAAGATACCCCTATTCCTCCTACACCACTAGAAGAGAGATACTAGTAAATGTTGTCATTGATGGTTGGGTAATTTGGGACATCCTAGTTGGCACTGACACTGAAGTCAATGTTATCACAAAGTAAGCATAACACAAAATCACTAGTAAATCACTAAAACCTTCACCACATGTACTGTTTATGGCCAATAAAACTTGTGCTCTACCAACTGGAGTTCTTAAGAATGCAAAGGTTGAAATACTTGGAGTACCCTTTAAATATGATTTTAAGGTTCTTGAATTAGAAGAGGTCGATGCCTTCTAATATTTATTGGGGAGACCTTGGTGTTTTTAAAACAACATAGACTTAAGTTTCAAAAGGTGCTACATCAGTTTTGAGAATGCCAACCATTGAGTTGTTTTTCCTCTTAATCAAACACATGAGCCCTCATACATCAAAGTTGTTAATGTGGAAGAAGATATAAAACACATCATAACATCACTACCAGAGATGATGAGCAACATGATCTTACTCCTGATGGTATCCTCTAATAGATGGACACTCATTCCCTCTTTGACACTATAATCAATGCTTATAATTGTTGGGCACATAGTAAATACAACCTCACTCGAAGAATGTGTGGTGCTATTGGAAGTCAGTAGACCATTCCATGCCAATTTTGTAAACATCACAAGTTTTTTCACCTTATTACTAAATAATTCATGAGGGGACAAATATTAGATGCATTTTTAAAAAGACTCAGTGAGGTTCCATGTTTCTATGGATAAATGGAATTCCATGACTTTGTCAAATGCCTTGAGGGATTTTATCACACTGAATTCAATATTTGGTTCATCTCTTAGATGGTACAATGACAAGATGGTGTTGAACTCATCATGAGTGACTCCTTCATTAGGACCAATTATGCTCTAGCTTGTATTACTGGTTCTATCATAATAACTAAGTCAAGGGAGAAATCAACTATAGCAGAGTACTAGCACTTGATCCCCATATAAAAGCTTGTAAGAAAATGTGGAGAAATGAAGAGTCATAACTACCATAGTAATTATAGGTGTATGCATTCTATGGAACCTTATGTACTTGGGCATGGGTATGGTATGCTCATGAAAAATGACACATGGAAACTTGATTTTGGGATCTCTTAAAGGAGAAAATAAAATCAACCCTATCTTATCCTTCTCCAAGGATAGATTTATGCCTCACCCTC
The DNA here is from genome assembly GCA_037957365.1 of Torreya grandis. Lineage (NCBI taxonomy): Eukaryota > Viridiplantae > Streptophyta > Pinopsida > Cupressales > Taxaceae > Torreya > Torreya grandis. The sequence continues at coordinate 507,111 of JARHVA010007419.1, forward strand.
CAAGACATATGTGAAGCAATTTTTGGTGATCTGAGTGCCATTGAATATATTCTAAGAAATGTCCATCATGTTTTTGAATAACCTCTGCATCTCTTCAATGAACCATCAGTACAATTTATTTTCATACCAGAACCAGTCCTTGATCAAGACCAACACGAAGAGATACATCTAAGAAAATAGAATATAGTGTTTCATGTGTAATAAGGTGAAGGATACAATCCATTTAACCCTTTGAAAAACCATTTAAATGTCCCTACAGACTATGGCACATGAGTTGTTCATGATACTAACACCAATACAGACAACCCTTACTCTGGGCTAATTCAGACCAACTAGCACAACATTGACATAGAGCAAGAACCAAAGATGGATACTATGGGTAATTACTAAATTGAAACTGAAATTTCAAAAATATTCAAGTTATTAAAATAATATCAATATGTATTTTTGAAAAGCTACAGTGAGATGAAAGGAGTTCATCTATCCTTAGGAAAAATGTATATAAAACTAGTTGATGGTGTTCGACCAGTCAGAAAAAGGCCATATAGAATGAATAACAATCTACGAACATGCTTTGAAGAGGAAATTAATAGTATATTGCACAGTGGATTAATCACCCCCATTGATGAATCTGAATGGGTCATCCCCATGATGATTAGTATTAAGAAATATGGATGCATCCATATTTGCATGGATTACTGGGTACTTAATGTTTTTTGTGTCACTGATCCTATTCCAATGTCTTTCATGGATGAAATCCTTGAAGGTTTTTCTGGCTATGATATATATACCTTCAAAAATGGCTTCTCAAGATATCATTAGTTCTAGATAGCTTAAGAAAACTAGCCTAAGACTACATTTTCCACTGAATGGGGATACTTCACATTACTATCATGCCCTTTGGGTTAAAGAATGCACTAAATATGTTTTCACAAATAGATGTTGAAGCCTTTAAGGATTTCATCCATAAGTTTCTTCAAGTCTATTTGGATGATTGGACAATCTATGGCTTGGTCAAGGACCATTGTTCTAACCTACGGCTCATGCTTGAGAACTGTTGGGTATTACAAATATTACTAAACTTAAAGAATTGCCTATTTTATACACATTTAGATGTCCTACTAGGACACATTATATATAAAGATGGACTTATATTAGACCTAGAAAAGGTATCCATTATTCTTTGACTCCTAACACCCAAATCTTATTGCAAGGTCCGTGCCTTCTTTGGATATATCAATTATTATATAAAATTCACTCATGGATATGCAAAGATTATCTCACCCTAGGAGGAACTTCTAAATCATAATGAACACTTTATATGGACTTGATCTTGTTAATAAGCCTTTGAAACTTTAAAGGACAAGATGGCGACCACTCCAATTCTCCACTTTCTAGATTAGGTAAAACCATTTCATGTCCATGCTGATGCATCTAGAATGGCAATTGGTGCAATCCTTGCACAACTAGGGGAAGGTCACCTCAATCATCCAATCTATTTTACCAATATAAAAATCACTCCAATTGAGAGGAATTACACACCATAGAGTGTAAAACATTGTCCATGGTCTATGCTCTACAAAAGTTTTGACAATATTTGTTGGTAACACCCTTTGTATTTTATACAGATCATAAGGCCTTGAAGTACTTAGTAAACAAACCTATCCTACATGGATAAATCTTCCACTAGATATTATTTTTCCAAGAATTACAATTTCATGTCATTGTCAAAATTGGAAGAGCTAATTATGGACCTGACCATCTATCTTGAATTTAGTCTAGAAATCCATCATGTGCTATCAAATATGACTTACCTAATGTTTATTTTTTTTGTTTTACTCATATACTTAAGGAACTTAAAGATATTTCCACATTTTTAGACACTGGCTCAATGCCTGACTCTCTCACCCCCAAGCCAAGAAATAATTCCCCATCTGTACCACACCTTTTCAACTCATAGGAAGAGATAATTACAAGCTTGATCGTGAAAAGGTTCTTTGGAATTGTGTCATTCAAAATGAGCATTATGAATCCCTTCTAAAATTTCAAGAAAGTATTGTTAGAGGAAACTATGGTAGAAAGGCTATCGTGTAAAAAATTCTACTAGATAGATTATGGTTGCCTACCCTTTTTTGAGATGTTAAGGCATATGTTAGATAGTGTGACATATTGATGCAGAGGCCTCACTTGTTCTCTGCTTGATCAAGATCTTTTATAAGCTTTTTCCAATGTTCTATGGCCAATCACACTTCATGAGGGGTTAATAAACTATCTAATTGTCTATCAAGACTAATTATAATTCATTCAAATCAAGAAAAACATCAACACCTTATTTCTCTTTTAGCATCTCTTCAAGCATGCACCAATCAACACAAGGCAACTTGTCTTCTTAAGCCATGTGAGGCATCAAACACTAAATACATATTCTCCATGCTTCTATAACTCTAAAACAACCTTAACAATACCAAACCATACAATTGATCAAGTTATCATACCCTAAAAACTGACTTCTCTATCAAAATGGATCAAATGGCTTCTAGGCCTTGTAGCCTTCCAAACAGGCAAATCATGAAATCTGAAAACATACACTGAGTGTTAAAAAAAAACAATCACAATTTTAGACACCCTTTATCTTTCTTATTCTTCTCCCAAAGTTTCAAGTCTCCACCATCAATGGAAATATCATTTCCTTCAACCCATTTGACCTCTTCTTGTTTGCCCTTAAGCTCAACTTCTTGGTTTATGAGACAAATCCGTACTATACTGATGGTACCACTTCCAAAAAACCTAAATCATCCATGGTTTCACAAAAAAATCATGTTCACCAAGTTTCATCTTCTTACAAGGGTTAGAACTCCATTTTTAGCATTTTCTCCAAAATGAACTAACTTTTGCACAGTCCTAGACAGGCCTGGAAAGGAAAAATTACATATCTTAAGCATAACATGATTTAAAAACATCATTCCAACTTCAAAATTTATATTTCTGTATTCTCAAACTTTTATCTTTAGGAACCTAAGGTTAATCATGTATGGATTTTCTCATATTACACAATTTTCTCAAAACTGAATTCTCAGGACAGCAAGCAGGCTGTTTACAAATAATTTTATAACTTGAACACATTTTCCCTTCAAGCCTGAAATTTTAATTTTACAGATCTATAATAACATTCCTCAAATTTTATCTTTTGAAACTAATGCTTGATAATTTGTGGTTTGTTCCCAACTATAACCTTTGCATGATCTCTAGTGCATAGAACCTTGTTTTAACAGGCTTCAACCAAAGAAAACATTATCAAATCTGAATCTTAAGTATCACAAGGACTAAAAAAGTTCCAAATCACCTTTTACTTATGTCTATGAACCTTATCAATATTCACAAACTAATCAAACACCCATTAACATCATCCCATGAGGCTATTCTAGCTCAAACACTTAAATTTGCACCAAGAACTTGCATTAAAAGATCAATACATACCATTCACACTCAGGCACTCCAGATGGGAAATTCAATGGATTTGTCCTTTATTTTATTGCTTTCAAACATCTACTACAAACCCATATGCATTCCAATTCACACCTCTATGTACAAGGACCTAAAAAGGTCTATAATACCCCTGAACTTCAAACAATGAACTTGATAGTTCTTGAATCTTACTTCAATCCTTCTAAATGACTCCTAAATCCTATATCATATAGAGTTATGCCTCATAAACCTACTGATTCGAACTCCTCATCAATAGAAACAAACTCTCTTTGTTTAGAATGGTCTTTAAACTGCCCATGATCTTCTCCTTTGATTTCTCAATTTTTAACAACTTGCCAACTTGCTTCTTTATCTTGACAAATTAGGCTTTTCTCCCCCTTCCAACGTGGGGATTAGGTAATGAGATGTTATTACTAATGTAGAAACACATTTACAAGTTTTTTTATACTTTCATGAACCCTTTATGTGAGGTTTAGCACTTACTTGCCTCTTTTTAGAATTTGATTTTTTTTCAAATCAATGTTTTTGGAGGGAAATTCTATGATTTGAATTCTCTTACCCCTAGGGACCTTTTGACACCTATAACACTTTCAAAACACCTAATATAGACTATTATAACTATCTAAGGCCTCATAAGGTCTTTACAATGCATTACATGCTTCTTAAGGCCTCTAGGCCTTTACAAACAACTTGTTGTTTCCCTAAGCCTATTTACATGTTTGAGTGATGCTCCTGCATCAAATTATTGGGCTTAAAAAGTTTCATGAGTTTCATTTGTTTTCCCATTTACAAAGGTAAAAATTTTAAAAAACAAATGTCTTTTTCATTCAATTTTTCATACAAATGTGCATGTTCTTGACTACCACACTTGTGTCTTTTTTTGCTTGTTGTCTTTTCCTTCCAAAGTATATCTTGATGTCTCTTCATCTTCTTTTCAGCCTTCTTCTTTACATATTCATCCTCTTGAATGAGGATATCAACTTCCATTCTCTCTTCTTGAGCTTTTAGAAGAGCTCTCTTCTCCAAGTACTTGACCTCCTTATCAAGCAAACCTGTACAATCACCATTTAAAATAAAATTAGAAGCAAAAATTTGAGACCCTTGGGTCTCTCCAAATTTTTGAACCCATACTTGCTGTTCAACTATGAATTCTTGATCCTTTGTCTTCATTTCTTCTTCACAACAATGTTCTACCGCCTCAATTATTGTCATAGGATAAGTTTTGTTCTTCTCTTCATGGTTAATGGCATATTCTAAGGTTTCCAACTCTTCCATCAACTGCTCTTTACTTTGATACACAAAAATCTTGTTTGGTTCTTCAACTAGAAACTCTCCATCAAGTTTTTCTATCTCCTTTAGGATATCTTCCTCAATTGTCAAGTCTAAACACTTAACCTTCTCTCCATATTCTTCTTGCAGCTGTTCTACCCCTTGGTATACACATTCTTGTTTCTTATCAAGAAACTCTCCTTCACCTGCAAATTCTTGATCAAACTTCCATATTTCTTTTAAGAGATCTTCCTCCTTAGTGATTAGTACATTTGAATCAAAATCAACTCTATCAACATTATGCAACTGAAAATTGTCATCTTCAATCTTTTCCAATTCTGAATTTTGATCATTATACCTTTGATTTTCATCAACATGCAGTTCTTCATTTCTTTTGTCCTCTTAAGTAAGGATTTCATCTTCCTGCTTGATCAATTCTTTATGTTGGAGTTCCAACCGATCCTTCTTCATGTCTTCATCACTTGAGGCATTAAAACAAGTCTCTTCTTCTTGTCTAAGCACTCTCTCATGAGGTGCTTCACCTCCTTGATCCATGAGCATCTTCATTGGATCATATGTTTCTCCTTCCTCCTCAACTTGCTTTCCTGTAAACAAAACATCAAATGAAATGTCGGATACAAAAACATTTGGCCACATGATCATTTGAGTGATTGCTTGCTGTTGGTCTATTTCTTCAATGGTGAGATCCGTCTCATCTACCAATTGTTGATCCTCTTCATACTGAAATTCCTCTTCAAACTGAAACTTTTCTCCAAGCTCTTCATTCTTGAGCTTATCCTTTTGTTTATGCTTCTTCATCTCTCTCCTTAAGGCAACTCTTAGCATTTTTATTCTTCTTCTCTCCATCAATGATCTAACTGGCCATCTTACTCTTTTTTTCTTCATTACCCATCCTTGCCATGGGTTTTCCATATTCTCTACCATGATTTCTATAATGGCTATCCTTGCCTTTATCTCATTCACTTCTCTTTGGTACTCTTCCTCTCTTTGTCTCTTTTTTTTTCTCTTTCTTGTTTCTCTCTCTTTATCTGGTTCATGTTTCTTCTAGGCAGTCCCTCTATCACTCTTCTCAATTCTTCAAACTCCATCCTTTACCTCACCTAAGTCTATTTCACCTTAGTCTTTTGGCAAACTATCCAAGCTTCTTCTTGGATCTTCTTCTTCTTCTTGAGCAATAAACTATGCTCTTCTTCTAGAGCTTCTCTTCACTCTTCACTAAGCCTTCCTTGGCTTCTTCTCCTCTTAAGCCTCAATGGCTTGACTGCCTTGAACCTGCAACTTCTTCACTGCAACAACAATTGGTCTTTAAAGAGCTTGAAAACAACTTATCAATAACTTTCTTATTACCTTCTTCACTTGATTCAATCACTGCAAACTTTTTTTTTTATTCTTCTATTTGCAACTTCGCAAAGTACATTATCTTTGTAAAAACTGATTAGAAGAGTACAAAATTTTCCTTTTTCCAGGAGCTTACTAGCTCTGATACCAATTTGATGCAGAGGCCTCACTTGTTCTCTGCTTGATCAAGATCTTTTATAAGCTTTTTCCGATGTTCTATGGCCAATCACACTTCATGAGGGGTTAATAAACTATCTACTTGTCTATCAAGACTGATTATAATTCATTCAAATCAAGAAAAACATCAACACCTTATTTCTCTTTTGCCATCTCTTCAAGCATGCACCAATCAACACAAGGCAACTTGTCTTCTTAAGCCATGTGAGGCATCAAACACTAAATACTTATTCTCCATGCTTCTATAACTCTGAAACAACCTTAACAATACCAAACCATACAATTGAGAAAGTTATCATACCCTAAAAACTGACTTCTCTATCAAAATGGATCAAATGGCTTCTAGGCCTTGTAGCCTTCCAAACAGGCAAATATTCAAATATGAAAACATACACTGAGTGTTAAAAAAAAAAAATCACAATTTTAGACACCCTTTATCTTGCTTATGCTTCTCCCAAAGTTTCAAGTCTCCACCATCAATGGAAATATCATTTCCTTCAACCCACTTGACCTGTTCTTGTTTGCCCTTAAGCTCAACTTCTTGGTTTATGAGACAAATCCATACTGTACTGATGGCACCACTTCCAAAAAACCTAAATCATCCATGGTTTCACAAAACAATCATGTTCACCAAGTTTCATCTTCTTACAATGGTTAGAACTCTATTTTTAGCATTTTCTCCAAAATGAACTAACTTTTGCACAGTCCTAGACAGGCCTGGAAAGGAAAAATTACATATCTTGAGCATAACAGGATTTAAAAACATCATTCCAACTTCAAAAGTTCTGTTTTTGTATTATAAAACTTTTATATTTAGGAACCTAAGGTTAATCATGTATGGATTTTCTCATATTACACAATTTTCTCAAAATTGAATTCTCAGGACAGCAAGCAGGCTGTTTACAAATAATTTTATAACTTGAACAAATTTTCCCTTCAAGCCTGAAATTTTAATTTTACAGATCTATAATAACATTCCTCAACTTTTCTCTTTTGAAAATAATGCTTGATAATTTGTTTTTTGTTCCCAACTATAACCTTTGCATGATCTCTAGTGCATAGAACCTTGTTTTAGCAGGCTTCAACCAAAGAAAACATTATCAAATCTGAATCTTAAGTATCACAAGGACTAAAACAGTTCCAAATCACCTGTTCCTTATGTCTATGAACCTTATAAATATTCACAAACCAATCAAACACCCATTAACATCATCCCATGAGGCTATTCTAGCTCAAACACTTAAATTTGCACCAAGAACTTGCATTAAAAGATCAATACATACCATTCACACTCAGGCACTCCAGATGGGAAATTCAGTGGCTTTGTCCTTTATTTTGTTTCTTTCAAACATCTACTACAAACTCATATGCATTTCAATTCACACCTCTATGTACAAGGACCTAAAAAGGTCTATAATACACCTAAACTTCAAACAATGAACTTGATAGTTCTTGAATCTTACTTCAATCCTTCTAAATGACTCCTAAAGCCTCTATCATATAGATTTAGGCCTCCTAAACCTACTGATTCGAACTCCTCATCAATAGAAACAAACTCTCTTTGTTTAGAATGGTCTTAAAATTGCCCATGATCTTCTCCTTTGATTTCTCAAATTTTAACAACTTGCCAACTTGCTTCTTTATCTTGACAAATTAGGCTTTTCTCTCCCTTCCAACATGGGGATTAGGTAATGAGATGTTGTTACTAAGGTAGAAACACATTTACAAGTTTTTTTTTACTTTCATGAACCCCTTATGTGAGGTTTAGCACTTACTTGCCTCTTTTTAGAATTTGATTTTTTTTCAAATCAATGTTTTTGGAGGGAAATTCTATGATTTGAATTCTCTTGCCCCTAGGGACCTTTTGACACCTAGAACACTTTCAAAACACTTAATAGAGACTATTAAAACTATCTAAGACCTCATAAGGTCTTTACAATGCATTACATGCTTCTTAAGGCCTCTAGGCCTTTACAAACAACTTGTTGTTTCCCTAAGCCTATTTACATGTTTGAGTGATGCTCCTGCATCACATATGTCAACACATAAAAAACCCAAATAAATGAGATGTCATTCCTCTACAACTAATTCCTTCTCAATAATCATTTGAGAAATGGGCCATTGATTTTATCATGCCCATCACTCCAATTTGATGAAGAACATGTTCTCAATATATCATCATAACAATTGACTATCTCACGTACTGGGCTGAAGTTACACCTAAAAAGGATTGTATTGATACCAATACTATATGCTTCATTTGGGAGTATATCATAACTCATTTTGGATGCTCACTAGGTTTCACTAGTGATCATGGTTCTCATTTCCTAAATGAAATAATTCATGTCCAATTGAATGAGTTCATGATTGCACACCACAAAAAGATGCCATACCACCGTCAAGCCAATGACACCACCAAGGCCTTCAACAAGATCTAAAGAATTATAATATTGGCTAAACTAACTAGGATAATAGGGTATCTATAGTCTTGTGGGCTTACTGAATAGCTTACAGGACCCTAAAAAAAACACCCCATTTAATTTGGTATATGGCAAAGAGATGATCCTTCTAGTTAAATTTGTGGTACCATCTCTTCCTATTATGCATGTCAGGAAAATAGATGAAGAGTCATCCTTGAAAGCACAAATAAATACTTTCTTACAACTTAATGAAGCTTATTTCCTTTCTCATTGGAGTAAAGATGTGGAAAAGTGCAAACAAAATGCATGACATGACCACCACATAAAGTACAAAACATTTTCTCTAGGAATGAAGGTCTTACTATATGACTCCAAGTTCATACGCCATTCTAGAAAACTTTGGATTCATTGGGATGGTCCTTTTGTCATCCATAGAATTTGATCAACTAGATCTTGTTAGTACAAAGTATGGATGGCTAGTTCCTTCTTGGGTATTACAGTGACAACCATCTCTAGCTGTATTTCACTTCTATGTCGTCAAACATTTTGTAACATAATAAGGCTTATGCCATTAGCTTAGGATTTCTTATTTTTAAATAAAAGTGTTGCCTTTGTTATGTAAACCATTTTTTAAATGTAATTGTCTTTAGGTTTTTATATTTTCATGGAGGACCAGGATTTAGTTTTAGTGCGGGGTAAGAAATCAAGAAATCTGAATTCATGATTAAAAGATAAACATGCAAGATTACATAGGGCATGCAAGGTACTAGGTGCGTAAGGTACCTGGGAACATGAGTTGATTAGGGCATGCAATTATTTAAAATGTGTTAATCATTTAAGGTATGCAATCTACATAAATTAAGGATAGGGTGTTCTCACCATTAATTTGAATTTTGAAACACATAGTTGTTCTCCACTTCAAAGGAAGGCATGAGACAGGATGTACCATTAATGCAAAAAAGAATAGTAATTTCAAAAGTTATGCAAAAGATGTGATGTGAAAATACCTTAAGTATATTAATTACTAGATGCGATGATCGAAGTGTGGTGTCTGCTTAAAAAAATGGAATTAATGATAAGAAGTGATGGGTAAAGGAAAACAAGTAGTAATGATGATGAGCCTGATTGAGGTTATAAATAGGAAAGTTAACTTATTTTTATGCTTTACCTTTGTGTTTATTTTATATTAATGGATCTGAAGAACAAAGAGTGATTAGGACCAAGAGTTGAGAGAAAATCAAGTTCTTTTGTTACCACAACAAACTATACAAGGCATTACAAATTTGTATTCAGGGATTATGAGTTTGGCTACGTAGGAAAAAAACATAGGATAACTTTGAGACCTAGGCACAATAGAGGAAATTTATAGGTTGCATTTTATAGAGGTTTGCCATTAGAAGGAACTGAAGCTCAAAAATCCTAAGTCTTTGACCATAATCATGTATTCATTTTGAAATGTTGGACGGCCACACATTAATCTTTAAGATCCTTGAAGGGTGATGCAACCTAAGAAAAAGGCCCTAAAAACTGACCCATTACCTATGATATTGGAGGAAGAGGAGGTACTTGGTGGAGAGATGGTCTTTATTATAGAAGAGACACTAGAGGAAAAATCTCAACATGTGGAAAGGGAATAATCAAGTATGGCATGACAAGCCAAGAAGACTCAATCATCTCTGCCCCCACCTCTAATGATTGAAGAAATGCAGTATCTTGAGTCGATGTTGTACATAAAGAACTAGGTCTCCAAGGTTCCCTATTGTTCAATCCTTGACTACAACCATCATCAACCTAGAAATGATATTGAACTACATAATTACCATAGAGTCAAGTGCTAGAACACCAAGAACCAATTGGTGTATGATCTAAAAAAATTTAATGCACTGGATGTTGCAGGGTTATTCCAACTTTTCAACTTACCCTAGTTTAGAAAACCCATAGATGTGATCAAGTTACTTATTTTGTGCATCCATGAGGACTATATCTATTTCATTAGGTGTAGTATGAAGATCACACCCAAAATAATAAGCAAGGTATCAAGACTGCAATGTTTAGGGTTGGATGTGGTCAATGCCTTGGTAGACATCAAAGAGGTCTAAAATACTACAATGGTGCTTATGTACCAAATACAAGACCACATCATGCATTTAAATAAACTGTAGGATCCCTTCCTTAGAGTTGTGGTGTTGATCATCATGACCAAGATTGGTGGGACCGATCATTAGAAGGAGGTCAACATAGAGCACCTCTACATCATCCACCAAGTCACTTAGAGACTAAAATACAATTGGGATATGTATTTTAGCCATAATATTATTGAGGACACTAAGAAGACCCATCAAATACTAGGCCGCAAGTTTCCATGTGGTATATTCCTTATTTTGATGGTTTTTGATGAAATTAGTGTACCAAACTACACCTCAAGAGTGATGAAGTAGACATACCTACCCAAGAACAAGTCCCCCACCGAGTGCTTCAAGGTGTTCATATGCCCATGGCACATAACCCCCTCCTAGAAAATAAAAATGAGATACTGGTTCAATGCCATGAAGGAGGCATTCAGGAATGAATGGAATTTTTTAAAGGATTTACCCCCTTAGTTGCTAAGTAGGAAAATTTGTAGTGAAGCAACACTTCTATCTTGCATGCATCAAGATGATCCCTTTTAGATATCCTTTTTCATGGCTAAAGTTATTATATGCCTTCTTAATGTGGTATTTTATTGACTCCATGAACCAGATTTTTGACATGTAGTCCATTGCCTTGGAAGCTGAGAAGATTGATTTGGAGATTCATACTCTTCAAAAATTGTATGCCTATCTAGGAAAGAAGGCATACGAAGAGAAAATGGAGACAAACCTAATGGATATAAAGGTCAAGTATGTAATGGTGGAATAATAAGTACACATCTTGTTCTATATGTTGTGACCTAGAAAAGATCCAAAGGGTGAACCTAAAAAAAATCTCCAACCAGTGCCTCTATGATGAAGAAGAAAGGATCTGAGTATGATGCTAGCATTAGTGGTTAGTAGGCACCAAAAAAGCAGTAGAAGATTGCACCATTACCAAACCCCTCACCACCTAGACCTTCACCTCTGTGCCCATCTCCACTATGCTTATCTCCACCTTGCCCTTCTCCACTATGCCCTTCACCTCCCCGACCTTCTCCACCCAAATCCCCACCACCACAAGTCCCTCCACCTCCACCTTCTCCTCCACACATTTCTCCAACTCCACCCTCACCCCTTAAAATAACTCCATAACTATCTCCCCCAAAAGTTTCTACTTCAGGAGCTTCATAGAAGTGGGTCACAGAGTAAGCAACCACATAGGAAATCCTATATATATAGGTGCAAGCATCAAAATGTAACTTCGAGAAGACACCCTCCCTAGTGCGGAAGGAGGAGACCACCTCTAATGATTTTCCACTTGATGTTGAGCAACTCTATGGCAAAGAGGTGGTTGATAAGGAAGAATAAATAGGTGAGATGGCTATCAATAACATTGACATAGAAGTTGAGGTCCTATAATGTGACCCAAATAAAGGAAAAGAGTTGATCAAGTTTATAGAAGAACATGCTATTGATGCATCTGTAAATCTATGTGACCTATATCAAGCAGGTGTCCGTGACATGATGCTTTATCTATGGCTACACTTTGTTCCCCATGACGTGACTCTAAAAACAAGAAAACAAGTGTCTTTTTTATTAGACATGTACAATGAGGAGTGCACCTTTGATCTTCCCCAAGACAACCTCTCTTTAGGAATTGACGCTCCTACATTACCGAGACCATTATGGGTGGATACCTAAAAGATCACCCCTCTACAAGCAAGCACAACATTTTTGAAAATGGCCTTGGAGGTTATGTGCTAGAATATTTTGTTAGATTCTGATGCATGGAATGTAGAAAAGAAACATATTTAGGTGGTGGGTGTGTATAATAAGTAGGTTGCTGCCAAGAAGGTGCTCACGAAGGAAGTGGTTGCTTTGAAGTAATAGGTCAAAGAGGCCATGGAGGCGAGAGTTAGAATAGTAAACCTATACAAGATAATTTTGGGATAGGAGCCAATGCTTGTGGATGGTATACCTCTTGATGGGGATGGCATAGTCAAATTAGAAACCTTGGTGAACCTCCTATTGAAGCACTAAAAGGAGCAACTTATATTGAAAGATGAGGGACTTGAACTAGTGGATTAATTCACCAAGGCAGTAGAGGTCTACTACAAGTGCACCCTAGAGATAATTGGGGAAGTCATCCCCATTTTGGATGGAATTTTTGAATGATTAGCATGATCTAATAAGATTTTGGAGGCTCAGCGCCAAGCAGAAAAAGCCTAGAGGCAGCAAATGGTTGATGTTTCACTCCTAATAAAAGATCGCACTGAATGAGCCAAAGCATTCAAGGATGTGGAGATAATAGAGGAAATGATCAACAGGCACCATCAAAAACTAAATGCAAGTTTTGCAGCCATCTGAGGATAGGTTGTCAAAGAAGTCTCAACACTTGAGGATGTACAGAAGAATGCCATCACATCCTTGAATGAATTGGTCAAAAATTCCAATGAGATATCTAGCAAACCCAAGGAGATGAAGAAGTCTAAGGATGCCATAGAGGAAATAACTACCAAGCTGCTTGACGTATTATCATATTAGGACAATGTGAAGAAGTAGATCAAGTAGACAAGGCCTAAATTTTTGGTAGAGTTTGCCAGTGAGACTTAGTTCAATATAGACTAAGAGCATAGTGTGAGGTGATGTTGTCCCCAAATTTTGGCTAAGTGTTTGTCCATTTTGATGTAGAATTGGCAAAATGCAAAAGGACCATAGCACATAAAGTCTATGGTTCGGAACTTGATGGGCGTAAAAGCACTATGGTGGAAAACTTATAGGGCATGAGAGGATAAGGATGTGAAAGCACTAGCACATGATGACCCATTCAAAGGAGAATTAATCATGAGGAACCCAAGAGCATAGTACTCAGAGCAATAGTGGAAGTGCATGAGAAATGAGAACGGTTAAGGAGTGATTCATATGGATCACTCATACCTTATCCATTAGAAGTTATACACTGCCCCGCAAGAATATGAACACATCACAGCAAGGAATTGGCATAGAGCAAGTATATAAGGGGCACAAAGCCCTGAGTCCTTAAGAGAAGTTAGTTGACAAAACATCATAACTCTCTGTCTATTGAGAGTTCACTGGTCATTTACTCCAGTCATTAATATTAAAATACTTGGTCAGAGATAAACAAGTATAAATACCCCTATTGTAAAGGAATACCAATCACCAAATGGTGTGTTAGTAAACATGATTATAAATGATGAAATCTGGTATGAATGAATTCCAATTTCTGCTGCATTGCAGATACTTTTGTGCTTCCAGTAAAGCAAGGGAAGACTCGCTTAGAATAATCAATGCTGCGCTCAATGACCAGCTCTTCTTCGATGTTGCCAGTCACCATCTCAAAGTTGTGGAGGTCGATGCAGTTTACGCTAAGCCCTTCGAGACAAAATCTGTGGTGACTGCTCCGGGACAAACCACAAATGTTTTGCTCCATGCAAACAAAAACTCTGGCAGGTATTTCATGGGCGCTCGCCCCTTCATGGATGCGGCTGTTCCAGTTGACAATAGAACCGCTACTGCAATTTTGCAATATGTCACTGCAGCCCATTCTTCTTCTTCCTCCTCCAACATCATTGTCATGCTTCAAATCCCATCCCTAAACAATACCTCAATGCTATCAGGAGCTTGAATTCTGCAGACTTCCCTGCAAAAGTACCACAGACAGTAGATCGTCATCTGATGTTCACAGTGGGACTTGCATTGGATTCATGCTCAACCTGCTTAAATGTTAACCGCGTATCTGCATCAATCAACAACGTTAGCTTCATCATGCCCACCATTGCCCTTCTGGAAGCGCATTATAAAAATATCAGCGTGGTTTTCACCACAGATCTCCCAGATAATCCACCCACACCCTTCAATTACACGGGCACCCCACCAAAGAACCCGATGACATCCAAAGGAACCAGGCTCACTCGCCTCTCATACAATTCCACTGTGCAGTTGGTACTTCAGGACACAAGCGTGCTCACTGTGGATAACCATCCTATTCATCTGCATGGCTTCAATTTCTTCATTGTCGGTACAGGTTTTGGAAACTACAAACCAAAGAAGCAGCCAAATTTAATTTGGTAGACCCTCCAGAGCGAAATACAGTGGGAGTGCCTACAGGCGGATGGGCTGCAATCCGATTCACAGCAGACAATCCAGGTATAAACTTTTTCTTTTGGTATTTTGATTAGAATTTCTTCTCAGGTTATTAGAGAATCAAATTTTTCAGCAATCAGTTTCTGCTAGAAAGTGTTTAAACCTCTTATCTGTTTAGAATTTTTTATAAAATTATGCTACCTGATTTACTGAATAATTCAACTGAATACGCAGGGGTGTGGTTCAAGCATTGTCACCTGGAAGTGCACACGACGTGGGGACTGAAGATGGCATTCGTGGTGGAGAACGGAAAAGGACCCAAACAGTCCATATTGCCTCCTCCCAAAGATCTTCCCGAATGCTAATGCTATAATTTGAATTTAGACAGCAAATTTAAAAATCTACTAACCAGTTCAATTCAAATTAAAATATGACTCGAAGCGAGTGTGGGACATAGTAGTCTTGCAAATTACTACTACTCTGTCACAATCACGACAGGAATGTGTGAATATTTTTTCCGATGAGTTTGATAGAATAAAAGACATAAATGTTTGCCTCCAGTTTGTCTCTATTCTTTGAGAAAATTCAATCAGTTTTTACACAACGACCAGGATTATATAATAATATTCAACCTCCAAGGATTATATGACTCCCAGTGTTACACGGTCTGATGACTTTGAGGGGACGTCTCTTCTTGTTTTTTTTAAAATTTTTATAAATAAAATTATATTACAAAAAATTTATAAAATTATTGAAACTTTTATATATTAAATATTGAATATCATGATAAATATTAAATAAATTTAAATTCTTAAAATTAAAATATTATTTTTTATATATTATTTATATAATCATTTTTTCATTTTTCAAAATTTATCTACCATCTTTTATTCTCTATTTCAAAAAATTTCATAACTATATTATCTTCACTAATAGAATTCATTTTCCAAATAATTAAAAAATAAAAAATAAAATAAAATTAATATTGAATATTAAAATAAATATTAAATAAATTTAAATTCTTAAAATTAAAATTTTATTTTTTATATATTATTTTTATAATCACTTTTTACTTTTTCAATTTTCAAAATTTATCTACCATCTCTTATTCTCTATTCCACAAATTTTCATTAATATTTTATCTTCACTAATAGAATTCATTCTGCAAATATATTAAATTAATAAAATAATAAATATTTTTAATAAAAATATATACATTCAATAGTATTTTCATCTTTTTTTTGACAAATACCTTTTCATATTATATATTTTAACTCTTTAAAAATAATTAAATCATTCCTCTGATCTAAGATCAAGTAAAACTTTACCAATTATATTAATTTATTATAATCATTATGGACACTATAATATTTCAAATTCTATTTATTTTTATTAAACATTTTTTGTGTTATTTTTTAAATTTAGAGCTTCTATCTTATTTGAATCTGTATTTTATATTAAAGTTTATAGATATTAATATATTTTAATTTTAAATTCTATGTATATTAAATATATTTTTTAGTTTACATTTTTTAATATAAAATTTATCCTCTATTTGAATCTCTATTTTATATGAAAGTTAAAGTTAATTTTTTGATTTATACTTTGTATTTATACTCTCTTTATATATGTATGTATGTATGGAGTGTTTGAATTATAATTATTTAAAGAATTTATAAAATAAGTTAAAGTATTTGATGAATTATTATTAAAGAAATATTTAATTTATTTTTTTAATGTAAGAAATTTGGTTATTTATTCTCAATCATTTTTACTTATTAAATATATTTGAAATGTTATATATATATATGTGTGTGTGTGTGTATGTATGTTAGGTTGGTCACCTCATTTTAAGGTATTAGGCTGATCATCTCCTTTGAACTAATCATATATTATGAAGTCACAAACATTACAAACATTAATAAAGGCAAGATAATGAGACCACATATCTATTGGTAAATAACCATTACAGTGACTTAATCATTTCAAACCCAATTTATGTGGTCTCTTTCTATTTTTCCTAAATAGTTTTTACAATAATAACATCCCTTCATACTTAATTTAAGTGGTTTTTCTTTATATTTTTTAAATATTTTTTTGCAATAATAACATGATCAAGCATGCATCATTGGCTTCCTCCTCCTTTCTCAATGCTAACATGATCAAACATGCTTCATTTGCTTCCTCCTTACTTTTAAAAATTTATTGCCTTTTTTTAAGTTAGAAGTAAAAGAACACCATGCTTTTACAAAAATAATTCATATTAAGAATTATATATATATATATATATATATATATATAATACTATAATAACATAAAATGTATTTATTTTTAATTTAATTAATTAAAAATTGACAAATAAAAATAAAATATAAAGAAGGACAAAGAATGATGAATTAAGAAAAAACAAAAACAAATAATAATCTCAATAGAAAAGATAAACTGCCATTCCCTGAAACTCCATCGCTTCATAATTAAAATTTGTTCCCTGAAACTCTATCGCTTAAAATTTTAAATCTCGGTACAACCTGCCATTGTGAGGGTACTGAGCACCCAAGGCACCTTGACACATGTTTCTTCTCAATCGTTATCGCATGGCCTGCAACCATTTTTACGGACAACGTTGCGGGTAGGGGAAGAGCCGAAGTTAATGGCGTTGAAGAGTGTACTGAGCCGCCACGCTGGCTGTTGCAAGCTTTGATGGTAGTCAAAACTCTACGCGGATTTATAAAGAAGTGAAAAATAAGTAAACGAATAAATTAGTGATTTGTCTATTCTGTATGCAGCCAGCACACGTATCCTTTGTTTGATCTTCCAAAGCAGTTAAAATCCTGAGGGAATTTATTTAGAAACAAGAGAAAATGAATATACATAATAAATTTATCTGAGATATTAGTGATTTGGTTAAAATTATTTCGCTGTGTTTAGTTTTGTTCAGATTTAATTTTTAATAATATTTTAGGTCTATTATGATTGATAGAAATATTTGTAAGATTTATTGTAATTATGATAATATTTATAGGCTTTGTAATAGTTATAATGATATTTATAAGATTGTTAGTAACCGTTGTAATGATTATAAGACGATCGGAACCTTTTGTTTATATTTCAAATAGATTCATAATTTTAATAACAAATGTTCCAATTCATAATTCTAAATTTTAAAAGCACATTTATCAATTAAAATATATAAATAAAATAAATAAATCAGAATTTGAAAATCAATCGATAATCAATTCACTAACCAATTTTTTTGTGTTTTGGTTGACAAAATAGCATGCACCATAGTTATGCAGTTTGGTTGAATTAGTTTGTTTAAAATCTGAATTGATAGATTAAAAAATCCATATATATTTATAAATACATTAAAAGAATAATCAAATATGTAATTTAATGTAGGTTGGATAAAATACATAATCAAACGCATAAATATACATAATACAAATAAAAGTTAAAAGACATACATTTAGATTAATAGATTAAAATAATTTAGGTTTAAAATAGGTGTTTTTTAATAAATTAATTTTTAAATATATTAAAAGATGCATTGTATTTGAAATATAAAAAAAATTCTTTTAAATTTTAATATTAATATGAAGTTATAAATTTATTATATTTATATTAATATGAAGTTATAAATTATTTATAATTATGCTAATTATAATGTAAAATTCATATATGTAAGGAATATGATTTAACTTAAGATATATTTTAGAAATAAAGAGTAATGAAAGTAATATGAAGAATAAAGGAGAGTGATGAAGAGAATACACTCGAGAATATTAAATATAACAAAAAATGTACCAATAATAGATGACGATAAAATGGAAATGGATTAAAAAAAAGAATAGAGGAAGAATAGGGTCTTCAATTGCTAGAGGATCAAATGTATATAGTTTGAATATCATAAACTTATTGTTATACTACATACATATCATATATCTATATTTATCTTTTGTTACTAACATACATATCTTATATAAATTTATGTAAAATATGTTGAGAGATATCATTCTCAAGGCACCTATATCATATTAGGCTTGTGACATAAGTGGAATAGACACCTCAAGAATAATAGCTTCTCGACATATTGTACCGAGATTTATTTAAGATATGTACACTAATATTTATAATATTAAATTCCATGAACTTAATGGTCTTCATACTTAAGGTTTCATATGCCTTGATTATTTGTCATATGTATATATTTTCCAATAATTTCCTTCCCCTTGGCTATATGCAAGGAATTAAAGTGGAACTTTGGTTAAATAAATTTATGATGTCTTTAAATTAAAAAATTAGGTGAGCTGTACACTTCTAATGCATCTTTGGAGAGATATTTGGAGCAAGAAAAAAATATAATAGTTATAATCTATAGTTTTAATATCATTTATGTTGGTAAAAGATATGTAAAAACCATATGGAAACTACAAATTGTAGTAATGTTATTATTAGATACAAATGTAGATCTTATAGCGAAGAATTAAAATGAGTTTTGGAATTGATAGAGGTATTTTTATTTTATTTATTTATACTATTAGAGTGTTTTAGTATATTTTATTATACAAATAATAAAGTATAAAAGATTATATTATTAGATACAAATGTAGATCTTATAGTAAAGAAATAAAATAAGTTTTGGAATTGATAGAGGTAATTTTATTTTATTTATTTATACTATTAGAGTGTTTTAGTATATTTTATTATACAAATAATAAAGTATAAAAGATTATATAGTAATGTAGCTGACTAGTATTTACGACTTAGATTCCATGCTAGAGGATAAAACCTAGGCTCAAATAACTAAAACAAAACATGTGAACAAACATCCAAGCTAGAAAAGACATGGAAATCACAACATCATAAAAATCTCAATAGAGAATTAAGCATGAGCTACAACTATCGAAGGAGGAGGTGGAGGATCTTCTTTGGGTGTTTGAGTAGTCCAATTGGAAGGCTTTACTGAAGGGGGATCTAGGGCCATCCAACCATCCATGGGGTCTAGAGCCAAAGTCATATTTATCTCCCATCCATCAATGGAATGAAGTAGAGTTACAGTGCCATAAAGGCCGGTTGGAGATCTCCTTTAGGAGGGCCCTGTGATTAACCATTGCATGTGAGGGGATAAATTATTGTGATTATGAGAACTATTTTATGTGTCTTGGGGGATGGAGATGGCATATAGTGAGGTGGCACATTTGGGGGTACGTAATTCACTATACAAGGAATACCCTTTAGTGCTCCAATAACTTCTAAAGATGGTGGACCTCTATTGCAACCTTTTCTATTTGGACTTTTATCTACTTGTAGGATGAAGATATCGTAACAATATTGTCATTAATAAAAAAGAGATAAGAAAAATCTTAATTGTAAAAAAAGCATTTTTTTGGCTTTCCATCACTGGAAAAGACTAATAGTTCTAAATAAATTCCACAAAAAATTAATAGAAACAAGGAAATTAGCCAAATCCCTAAGGATGTTGAGATACCATGAGAAGGAATTTTTGTGGTAAGGTTGGAAAAGGATATGAATTCATTACCAAGTAGGTTGGGCTTTTTAATATGACCAAAATGTATGTTTGAAACATTCTGGGCACTTGTAAGTGGGGCATTTGGGTTGAGTAATTTAAATATTGTAGAGATACTCCTTGAGAAGAAAATCCTAATAAACTAAGCACTAGAGGAAATGAGCCATCTTGGATTGAATTTACGAATTTAGTCAACATTGGAAAGCCAAATCTTGGGGGAGGAATTGAGATTACAATGCCTATTGAGCTTTCTAAGAGCATAAGAGAAATGACTCATCACTTCATAGGGGAGCCATGATGAGTAATTTTTGAAGTTGGTATCACAATTTCATCTCCAATATTTCCACCAAGGGCATGGCTCTTACAAATCTAGTTTGTGCAACATAACATCTAGTACTAATTATTGAATGCAGAGAATAACAAGTAAGTCTGCATTGTTTAAATTGAATTTCACTTTCAAATAATCTAAGGAGCCTAGTATATCAAAATAAAAATCCCTTATGTTATGAATTCATTCTCTGTAGATCCTTAGATATTTTTTACCTAGAAATTATGCTAACAAAAGATTGGTATTAGTCATAATGAGAGACCGCCGATTATTATGGTCATTGAAGGAGAGACTAGCATAAAAACCATCACCTACCCATCTCAAATGGGGATTCACATCCTTAAAATCCTTCCACATGATTTTTGCCAAAAAATATCCTTCAATTTTGACTGGAGCAAAAGTAATAAGAAGGGTGTGGAAGGCAATATTTTTCCAAATGGATTTACCATAAGATATAATGTCATAGAATAATTTTCAATGTTTCATTTCCTTCATTGGATATGACCACCCACTTAACACACAAGGTAATACTCTACCTATAAATATAGACAATCCATATACCTCCTTTATCTTGAGGAAGGAAAAAAATGTCATAGGAAACTATATGAAACCCTATTGTTTGCGTGGCGTTTTACCAAAAAAAATATCTTATAATTTTAGCCAGCTTGTCATAGGAGGATTTATGTAATGTCCCCAATTTAGCCCTACACTCTTATTTTGGATTTAGCCTATTTTTGGGAACTCGTAGGTTAAGCAGAAGCTTGAATAAGGGTTTCCAAACTTCTTGGAGGACATTTTCATCTTTTTGCAGAGCTTACACTTGGAAATGTTGAACTTGGATTGTGGATTCCTTCTGGGTTTTTTGAAAGCTTCACGGTGATATGATTTACTTGTCACACAGAGCACTTTTAGGAATTTACTATTTTTAGTAAGTTCAGGATTGGCACCAGAACGGGATTTTGAGAGTGGGGTTGGATTCATCTTGTCAAGACCTTTCCAACGAGCTATAGATAATTGGTTTTCGACATCATCTTGGCCTCCGTTTTAAAGTCCGTAAATTAAACATTATTATTTAATTTTGGACCTTGGTGTCTAGGCTCAACGACTTAATGTTGAGGTTGAAAAATAATTAAAGAGGATTATATTATTTTCCCTCTCATGTTTTATCCCATATACAAGAGGATTTTAGAGACTCCCAGTTGGAAAAGTATAAACGGAGGAGGAGTGCTCTCATTTCATCATCTTTGTCTACAGGAATGCTTTGCTGCTAGATTGGCTTTGGGATCGCTTCGAGGAATGAAGGCCTCCTAGCTCAGACATCGCTTCTTGTTTGAGAGACAACAACTAGTGGTGATTTAGTTTAGTTTTGTGAGTTCATTGGGTTTTGTGCATTGTAATCTGCATTGTGTCTAATTAGTATTCTGATTTTGCATATTAGAGGTTTCCAGATCTTACATTTTAGCTACAGCAGATTCAAATTTTAATTTGTAAATCCAAAAATACCAAAAAGATTGTTCTGGGTATTGTGTCATTGCATCTTATTGGTAAGGGCGCCCCTTCATGAATATTTGTAGATTTTAATACGAAGCTTATGATTTTATAATGCAAATCCATCATTCCTTGAAGGCTGTACTTTCTAGAGTGCATTGGGATTTGTGTCAATAATTAATAACCATCTTTAGATGTCATTTATTATTACTAAGTTAGGCGCCATCATTTTGAGGGTCTATTGCATTAGATTTGAGATCATTAGGGTGAGAAATGAGAGAGTTATGAGCATATGAGTAAATTCATAGGTTGCTAGGCCGTACTATTTCAGATCTACATTGGGTTGCATGCATCAAATAAATAGTATCTTTTGAGTGAGTTTTAGTGTTCTGATTTGGTCGCCATCATACTAGAGTCATTATGCAATTCATTTCATGAAAATTGATGAAGTTTTGAGCAAGTTGTGAGTGAAATTGTGAAGTACAGGGTTGCTGTTCATGCACACAGAAATTTGGGCTGTTATAAATCAGAATGTGAGGTTGGTCTGCTTGTTATACTTTCAAATCTAATCCTTGTTATTCAATGAAGGAAATTCAGTACATATTATTGCAACTTAATTTATATGTTGATCCACATTCAAAGCAAGATCTTATCATTCATATTGTAAACTGGCAGTAGTACTGACAGTATAGTTATTCTTGCTCATCATAGTTTGTAATGTTCAGCTTCTCATTTAGTAATTGTTAGTAATAGATAAATCTCTACCCTATGGTAGCTACTCTTCCACTCTGGGTTAGCAAGCACATTCTGGGTGTTGAGTATTTCCAGCTTTTAACATTTTCTTTCAAACACTGTTATTTGTAATCACTCCATCATATGGTCGCCCCTCACTCCACATTGGATTGGGTACCACATACTTGACGTTGAGTTTCCTTTTAGCATTTCCATTTTAAGAAATTTTATTGTAATCACTCCGTCATATGGTCGCCCCTCACTCCGCATTGGATTGGGTAACACATACTTGACCTCGAGTTCCTTTTTCAGCTTTTAGAATAGCAGATCCTCTGACCAATGCTCGCCATCATCGGTGCCATTCTGGTTAGAGTTGTTTCAGTACGTTTGGGTTTTTCTTTTAACCTTAATGGGTAATTGCTTGTAATGTTGAAATCTATTAATTAAAAAAAATCAAAAAATTGGGTTGGGATATTTCAGTGGTATCAGAGCTAAGATCCTACCATCCTGTGCCCATCAAAATTTACTTGACAGAAAAAATAGTTTCTACATAAGAGGTCGAGCTGAGTTCAGTATTAGCTTTCAGAAGTTTCAAAGATGTTGCATTTTCTAAGGTCTATGGGTCATGAGAAGTTAGATTCAACTATGGCATCTGAGGAAGGAAAGGTTAGTGATGTTGTGAGGGACTTCATTGAATATGCCAAATAGTTTAAAAGACAATGTGAAGATGAGGCTGTCAAACTCTGTGAACAATATCAAAACATGCCAGATGATTATAGGTACGATGTTTCATTTGATTCCCATTTGAAGTGTGTGGCGTCATTGGAGCCTGAAAAGTTGAAGATGGTGGACCACATTAGGAAAATGATAAAAAGGGAAGCAGAACAAGCTTTGTTCAAAGAATCAAAGAGGGAAGGAGATGAAGTTCCTATTTGTGAATTGCAGCCGACAAATATGCAAGTTGAAGAGAAAAATCAGTCATCTAGCATTGAAGATGGCACAAACAAGGTGCACATATCACATCAAAATGAATGTGAGCTTGATGAAGATACCTTGGCAAGTGAAGAGTTAAGGGTAGAGCCTCATAATACGCCCCTTGACTTGCATGTGATAGTAAGTGAAGAAGAGCAAGTTGAAGGAAATACTATTGGTGTATTTGAATCAGCTTATGACCATTACCAAAGTGATGATGTTGGTAATGATTTCGATGTGTTTGTACCTCATCTTGTTGAAGATTTAGTGATGGATAGTTTTCCTCTTGTTGCTGTTCAAACTCCTCAAGAATTTTCACAAGATGAAGTTATGACAAGTGATCAAGAAGACCTTTTTGGCATACATATGACTATTCATGATGAGATCAGAAAAATACCTATAGATGATGGGTTCATTGAAGATATAGATGATAAGGTTTCCCAAATAGCTAGCACTAAAGATTCTTTACTTCATTTTAGTGACAGTGTCAAGGGTAGTTTTGGGTTTGATCTTCAAACCAAGCCATTGAATGGAGGTATGTATGAAGATATCAGTTTAAGTGAGTTGGGTGGTGACCTGCTCAAAGAGTCAACCCTCCAAGAGAAGCACAAAGAGCACTTTCCTTTTGATCAAAATAATCAATCCTCTAGCACTTGGGATCCAGGATTGAAGGCATTTAGTGATGACAAAGAAATTGTGTGGGATGAGTTTCCCTTTGATCCTGATGAAGTTAAAAATTTTGATTGCTTTGCAAGCTATGAGGGGGCTGCCATAAAATTTGATCATGAAGACAATGAAGTGGAAGTGGAGCTTGAAGATCATATGGCTCTTGACGATGGAAAGTTTGATGGAGTTCCTAAACACAAATCCAATTTATCAATGCTTGAAGTTGGTTATAAGCATTGGGTTGAAGAAATTTGTGAAGTATGTCCCTCTCCATGACACTGAACATTTTCCATTAGTTGAGGATGAAAGACAAGAAGGTTGGAGCAGCTCTGAGGACAGCGATGTCACAAAACAAAGTTCTGATTTTGAAGAGCAGCCAACTAGCAATTCACCATCTTCACATTCTGATGAGTGGGAGGGTCAATTCAAGGTATTCATTGACAAGGAAGTGCAAGCTCTATCCTTGTTTGACTACGCACATAGCTTGGCTGAAGAGCTTTACTAGAAGGCTCAGCTTGAAGATAGACGTAGAGGAGTGACCGATGAAGTTACTCTTCCTAATATGCAACTTATCTAAAATTCCTTGGAGACCTTGAAGTCCGAGTACGTACACTCTATTGGAGAATGAGACCATGTCATTGAAGTTGCAAAGAAGGCCATATGTGCTTTTCATGAAAAAGAGGGTACGATTGATGAGCTCACTCTGGATCTTAAATCAATAAAGGACGAGTTGAAAGAAACTCAGTTGGGTCTAACAGTGGTTGAAGACTAGTTTGCAGATTTCAAACTTTTCAAGGAGCAAGAGGATGCACAAAGAGCTGAAAAAATCCATGAAGTGATTGGAGATCTTGACTATCTTCAAGAGGAGTTTGATCTTGAAAGCATTTCAAGAAAGTCAGAAGTTGCATGTGCAGATTTGGGATAGTGAAGGGAAAGGAATGGCTTCCAAGTCTTTGACAATCCCTTCTTTGAAGTGGGTGCTGAAGCAACTTATGACAATCCCCTCTTTACTTTGAAAAATGATTCAAGTATTGAAGTGACCAAGCATGAGATCAAGCATGAACTCCAATCTAAGGATGCTTTGATCTCACTCCATGTGGATGTGCCACGTTTGTTGATCAGTAATGAATGCATCAGTGGGTTTGAGGATGAAGGTTCTACATGGGAGGTGACGAAGCAAGGAAATTTCAACATCTATGACATCAAGGTGTTGATGAGACAAGTCTTGGTAGCTATTGGTGACTTCATTACAGCAGCAACGAGTGAAGATTTCAGACCTACTACTCAAGAGGAATGGGAAAAAGGTGAACTAGACTTTGGTGGGTGCACTCTTGACAATCCATCCCTTGGGTGGAATGATGTTTGAAATCATATCGATTACTTTTGGAAGCTGAATTTGAAGCCACTCTATGTTTCATACTCCCTTAAGGTGGAAGATTTCATGGTTAAGCTTCAAGGATTTACTAAATGGGGCATCAGTTTCATGAGAAGGCACATGGTTCTCACTAGCACTTGGGAATGTGTAGAGATTTCTTTGCAGTATGATGAAAATCACTTTTAGTTGGGTATCCATGCTTGGGATTCTCAACTTGGGTTGTTAGAGTTTATTACTTATGGAAAAGACTTTTGGAGGGATAAGGAACAAATTTCCAGATTTGTTGATGTTGTTCCCTTCATTTCCAGGTACTTGATGGTTCCATTTGTTCATCAACAAATGGATTGGAGAGAAATCTTGAATATGGGTTGGAGAGATCCATGATCGGTGGTTCTTGGAAGTGACTTTCAGCTCAGACAAGGGCAAATTTTGAGACACGAGCTTGTTGGTTGGAGGCAGACCACCCACCTTACTTATGGAGTTACTTTCATTTAGGAGAGTTGGTTCCTCACCCCTGATCAAAGAAGTGATAGTTTTCTGGTGGAGATGGCTTTAGTGTGTTTTTCAGCCACTTTGGAGGTTTGTGATACAAACTCTGATGGTTTATTTTTGTTATTGGTTCATGACAATGAGCTACCCCATGCTTTGATTCTATATTTTGAGACTCTTGGGGTTGGAATTGTGGAAAAAATCTTCAGACTTCATAGTTGTGCCATAATAATTCAGTTAAGGCATAGGGAATTCATGTGGAGTCCTGAGTTTGAATTTGTTGAGCTCTTGCAAAGGATTGCCTTCCTTTTTGCAAGAAGATTTGCAGATGTCACATTTGCAGGTTTGCCTTTGTTAGATACCTTGGGGAGATATGCTGAGGATTACAATGTTGAGTTGAGTAGACTATCTTTTCCAATGCCTAGGTTTGTGATAGACAATGGCATTGTTGATTTTGCTAACTCAGAGCATTTTGGCCACTATGGTTTCACTATTTTGATCAGAGTAGTGCAACATCAGCATGGTGGGTCCTCCTTCAGATGGATATGGGACCCTAGGATTGTACTTGGTTTGGTTTGGTGCAGTTTGAGTTTTTTTTTAGAGTTGTGGTGGCAATGCTTGAGGGCAAGCAATTTTGGGAAGGGCGGACTGTAATGTCCCCAATTTAGCCCTACGCTCTTATTTTGGATTTAGCCTATTTTTGGGAACTCGTAGGTTAAGCAGAAGCTCGAATAAGGGTTTCCAAACTTCTTGGAGGATGTTTTCATCTTTTTGCGGAGCTTGCACTTGGAAATGTTGAACTTGGATTGCAGATTCCTTTTGGGTTTTTTGAAAGCTTCACGGTGATATGTTTTACTTGGCACACTGAGCATTTTTAGGAGTTTACTATTTTTAGTAAGTTCGGGATTGGCACCAGAACGGGATTTTGAGAGTGGGGTTGGATTTGTCTTGTCAAGACCTTTCCAATGAGCTATAGATCATTGGTTTTCAACATCATCTTGGCCTCCGTTTTAAAGTCCATAAATTAAACATTATTATTTAATTTTGGACCTTGGTGCCTAGGCTCAACGACTTAATGTTAAGGTTGACAAAGAATTAAAGAGGATTATATTATTTTCCCTCTCATGATTTATCCCATATACAAGAGGATTTTAGAGACTCCCAGTAGGAAAAGTATAAAAGGAGGAGTGCTCTCATTTCATCATCTTTGTCTACAGGAATGTTTTGCTGCTAGATTGGCTTTGGGATCGCTTTGAGGAATGAAGGCCTCCTAGCTCGGGCATCACTTCTTGTTTGAGAGACAACAACTAGTGGTGATTTAGTTTAGTTTTGTGAGTTCATTGGGTTTTGTGCATTGTAATCTGCATTGTGTCTAATTAGTATTCTAATTTTGCATATTAGAGGTTTCCAGATCTTACATTTTAGCTACAGCAGATTTGAATTTTAATTTGTAAATCCAAAAATACCAAAAAGATTGTTTTGGGTATTGTGTCATTGCATCTTATTGGTAAGGGTGCCCCTTCATGAATATTTGCAGATTTTAATACGAAGCTTATGATTTTATAATGCAAATCCGTCATTCCTTGAAGGCTGTACTTTCTAGAGTGCATTGGGATTCATGTTAGTAATTAGTAACCATCTTTAGATGCCATTTATTATTACTAAGTTAGGCACCATCATTTTGAGGGTCTATTTCATCAGATTTGAGATCATTAGGGTGAGAAATGAGAGAGTTATGAGCATATGAGTAAATTCATAGGTTGCTGGGCTGTACTATTTTAGATCTACATTGGGTTGCATGCATCAAATAAATAGTATCTTTTGAGTGAGTTTCAGTGTTTTGATTTGGTCACCATCATACTAGAGTCATTATGCAATTCATTTCATGAAAATTGATGAAGTTTTGAGCAAGTTGTGAGTGAAATTGTGAAGTACAGGGCTGCTGTTCGTGCACACAGAAATCTGGACTGTCATAAATCAAAATGTGAGGTTGGTCTGCTTATTGTACTTTCAGATCTAATCCTTATTATTCAATGAAGGAAGTTCAATACATATTATTGCAACTTGATTTATATGTTGATCCACATTCAAAGCAAGATCTTATCATTCATATTGTAAACTAGCAGTAGTAATGACAGTATAGTTATTCTTGCTCATCATAGTTTGTAATGTTCAGCTTCTCATTCAGTAATTGTTAGTAATAGATAAATCTCCACCCTATGGTAGCTACTCTCCCACTCTGGGTTAGCAAGCACATTCTGGGTGTTGAGTATTTCTAGCTTTCAACATTTTCTTTCAAACACTGTTATTTGTAATCACTCCATCATATGGTCGCCCCTCACTCCACATTGGATTAGGTAGCACATACTTGACGTTGAGTTCCCTTTCAGCATTTACCTTTCAAGCAATTTTATTGTAATCACTCCGTCATATGGTCGTCCCTCACTCCGTATTGGATTGGGTAGCACATACTTGACGTTGAGTTCCTTTTTTGGCTTTTAGAATAGCAGATCCTCTGACCAATGGTCGCCATCATCGGTGCCATTCTGGTTAGAGTTACAGCATAAGCAGTTTGTTTTAGATCCTTTGACCGATGCTCGCCATCATCGATGCCATTCTGGTTAGAGTTGTTTCAGTACGTTTGGGTTTATCTTCTAACCTTAACGGGTACTTGCTTGTAATGTTGAAATTTGTTAATTAAAAAAAATCAAAAAATTGGCTCGGGATATTTCAATTTACAGGGAGCCTAAAAATAAGAGTAATAGACATGAGTAGTGGATAATATTTTAGCGCACACTTGGAATTTCCCTACCAAGGAAAGTAGCTTGGTAACCCAATACTCCATCTTCTTTTCAGCTCAGTTTAAGATATATTGCCACAACTTCACAGGATAAATATTAAAGGAAAAAAAATTCCCAATTTTGAAGTAGTTTTCTTTGTTGATCTATTTAAACTTAAAGTGGAGAACCTAATTTGGCATAGGCATCATGCTCTATCTGAAGATTTTTTTAGAATAATGTGTGTATAAGCTTACCTAGGTAGTATGTTTCTACCTATGGTAAGTTATTTATTACCTAGGTTAGCTATTAGTTACCTAGGTTAGCTATTAGTTACCTAGGTAATTGAGTTATTTTTATTGTTAAAATATTCTCAACAATATTTAGTTGCATGTAGCTATTGAAAATTGAATATATTCAATTTTATCTATTATATATGTATGACAAATAGCTTGTTTTTACTTAACAAACTATTTGCATTATTTCTTCTAGCAATCTGATAGATTGTTCATGGAGAATAATTAGATTCTTAATTATTGATTTTTGTAGGAACCTTGTTATAAGCTTCTAGTATTTGTATTAAATAAGTGTCATCTGATTTGATCCTATGAATCATTCACGTGATTCTTAATTTTTACATGGTTTCAGAGCATTTTGGAGCCTTCGGTTGTAGATTCTCTTGCCCACAATTCTTCTGATTCTTCATTTTTTTCCTAATTATTATAAATTTTAAGATTAATTATGATATTTTTTTTAGATTACATAGTATTTTGGTAATATTTTATATATTACTTTTATTAGAAGTTGAATTTGAGAAAAAAACAAATAAATCACAAAGACAGAATCTATTTTTTTTACCTATTTAAAGATCCATGTAGTAGGCCATACACATTCAATTTAGAAAATTTAAATATATTGGAGCATAAAATATTGTTGTAAGACTGATCATAGCCTAGGCTGTACCATTATGTAGTAGGTCGTACACTTTTTTGGAGGCAATTTTTCAATGCTTATCTCCAGGCAATTTTTTCTCTTACAAAATATGCTAAAATCATCTGTTTGATGCTGTATAAGATCAAATAAAGTTATGATTTTTTTTGGAGGCATAGTTTACTATTTTATAGCACACTCCAAACTAGGCTGTACTCCCTTGCATCATGCTGTACAAATCTTTGGACTAATTTCGAAAGGCATCTCCTAAAGTGTTTAAGAGGAATACTTGTTAGTTTATTAAAAATCTGATTTGGTGGGGTCTTGAAATGGTTGGATAACTTCAAGGAGAATATTAATTATTTATTGGTCAACCAACCTCATCCTCCTCCACATGTGTGATTCCATTTTTGTCTATTTTTAAAATCATTTTTCTCTTGGAAAGTGGTTAAAATTCAGTTTTTGACTTACATTTTCAAAATTTGAAATTGTCATTGTGGTAAATGAGATTTTATTAAGACTTTGCTTTTGTAAGAGGTATTGGAGTCAAATCCCATCACCTATTCTTTTTCAAAAAGTCCCTTTTGTGTTTCACAAATTTTAAAAATCAATTTTTGTGGCCACAATTTTAATTGTAAAATGCAATTTTTTGTGTTATTTTTTCCAAGAGGTGGCTTTATATTGTAACGGGAGGGGTCTATTTTTTTTGAATATATTGTAAGTAGAATGTCTATATATTTTTTGTTTATGCCATATTCATCTTCAAGAATGTATTTTTGATTATTTGAACCTCTCAACTCCACAACTTATCATGTTTGGAAGCCTAAAATGAAACAACTTATTTAGTCAAAAGGCCTATAGAGGATTTTTGATGACAACACACATGTGATATTCACCAATAAAAAGGATAAGTATTCATATGGTTGCAAGCACAATGAGGCACTTGGATTGATTGGTCTCAATGTTTTAGATAGTCTTCAATTCCACTTTGCAGATGCTAAAATGCCAAAAGAGGTATGAGATAAGATTACAAAACTATTTGGAAAAGTAAATGAATTCGAAATGTTGTAATTATATGTGTAATTGAGTGCTTTATGTCCACCAAATTTCTCTTATATATATGAATTTTTGGCAAACTTCAAGTTTATTAGATCATAGTTGAAAGTTGGTGAGAAGGATAAAAATGATAAGGAGTGCATCTTCATAATTTTTTCAAAGTTGAAAGGTCTATATAGTGTATTTTATTTTGATTTTTATACCATGATGGATACATTAGGTGATGAATTCAAATGGCCTTCTTTTGAAGTTTTTTATGAAAGACTAACTACAGAGCAAACAAAACTGATAGTCCTAGATGCTCTACCTAGTTCTAGTCATGCCTTAGTGGCTAACACTTCAAAATAAAAGCTATCACCTAAATCAAAGTACAAGCCACTATCTTTCAATAAATCTACAGACACCACTACACAGTCTTCTCCATCTTCTAAGAACAAAAATTAATTTAAGAAAAAGAAGAAAATTTTTGGTCCTTGTAGATTTTATGGTGGTCCTACTCATGACGAAAGTAGATTTTTTAAGAATATGGCAGCATTATAGGAAGTATTGAAATAACATAAGATTTATATGCCTTCTCCATCCTCCACTTCTTCTATAGGAAAGGGGAAAGCACTCTGAGCTAGGGATATATCTTCTTCACATAATCAGTGGATTTTTGACTTAGGTACCTCTCATCATCTCACACATTCTTAGGATCTCTAGTATTCTATTATAGATTGAAGTACATCACATATTGTCATGGGGAGCTTTTCACAGATTGATATTTTGAGATCAGGTATTGTTAGCAAACAAGATGGTTGTTTTAATAATGTATTATTTGTACCCCAAATCTCTTCTAATCTTCTCTCTAGGTATCAAATATGTCACTTTGGTACTGGTAAAATTGTGGAGTTCACTCCACATGATGTTGTAATAAGAGAATGTAATGATCCTAGTGAGACAATTGATACAGGTATAACAGATCATTCTGAAAGACTTTACACTTTTGATAAGTTTGAATCTTCTTATAGGACTTATGGTTATTCACTTGTAGCACATGGTTATAGTCTTATCAAATTGTGGCATGAAAGGATAGGACATCTAAGTTCTGGTTATATGAAGAAAATGAGTACATAAAATCTTGTAAATGGCCTTCCTAAGGTCTCATGTATTGATGGAATATGTCTTGGATGTCTAGTTGGTAAACAACACTAGGATTCATTTTCAATTGGTAAGGCCACACATGCACATGTACCCTTAGAGTTGGTTCATAGTGATTTGATGTCGTTTCTAAATCATTATTTTTAAGGGGGGAAATATGTACTCACATTCATTGATGATTTCACTCATAAAACTTGGGTATATTTTCTCAAGTTGAAAAGTGAAGTATTTGAGATCTTCAAGGCTTTTAAAGCCTTCATTAAAAAATAATCATCTCTTTCTCTCAAGAAGATACACATGGATAATGAGGGGGGGGGGGGGTGAATATGATAGTAATGATTTTTCAAATTACTATAGTGAGCATGGCATTCAACATCAGTTCATTGCACCTTACACTTCCCAACAAAATGGTGTAGTAGAGAGGAAGAATCGAACATTGAAAGAAATGGAAAATTGCATGATTCATTATAAAAATTTGGATTCAAAATATTGGATTGAAGCAGTAAATTTTGAAAACTACATTCAAAATTATATGCCTCATAAAGTTGTGCAGAATATGACACCTAAAGAATCCTGGTCTGGGATAAAGCCTGATAGTTCATATTTTCAAGTTTTTAGTAGTCAAACATGGGAATTTTTTCCTAATGACAAATGAAAAGCATTGGATAAGAAAAACTAACCATTTATTTTTTTTAGCTATTGTGAAGATGTAAAAGCTTACTACCTTTTTTATCATGTCTCACATGATGTATTGTTTTGATAGGATGTATGTGTTGATGAGCTACCAACTCCATAGGAGTCTACATATTACACTTATCTACTTTTCCCTCCTCCCTCTTCTTCTATAGATGATAGTGAGCTTTTACTTTATATTGATCATGTTGAGGATGATTTTGATGTTGCACCTATTCAGCCACCATAGCCATCTACTTCATCATCTATGCCCAAATGGGCATAGAGCACTCTTTAGGTAGATGGTTATTTTTTTGGTGATCCATCTAACTCTTGTCACACTTGCTCACAGATATCTAGTTTTTATCTTATGGGAAATGTCATTACTAATGATCCAGTATTACTTTTTGAGGCCATTAGTAAACCTGAGTGGGATGATGCTATGTACGATGAATATTCTTCATTGATGAAGAATCATACATGGGATCTTGTTCCTCTTCCTAAAGGAAGAAAATTTTTAATATGTAAATGGGTCTTTAAGACCAAATATGTTGCATATGGAATAGTTGATAAGTACAAAGCTAGATTAGTAGGTAAGCATTTTTCACAGGTTGAAGGAGTAGATTACTCTAAAACCTTTTCTCCTATAGCTAAGATGGATTCTATTAGGCTAGTACTTTCTCTTGCTGATTTACATCATTGGTTAATTTTTTAGATGGATGTGAAGAGTGCCTTTTTACATGGTGATCTCCAGGAGGAGATCTATATGGAGTAGCCTATAGGATTTTTATATGACTTATCATTAGTTTTTAGACACTATCATTCTCTTTATGGTCTCAAACAAGCTCCTCTAGCTTGGTATGAGAAGATAGACTCTTTTCTTTTGAGTTCTAGTTTCCATTGTTGTGAGTCAAATCACAATGTGTATATCTTGAGGCAAGGTGAGGATATTGTGATATTGGTTCTATATGTTGATGACCTTATCCTCACTGGTAGTTCAAAATCCTTGATTAAAGACAATAAATAAAAGTTAGTAGATAGGTTTGGCATGATAGATCTAGGACTTCTATATTATTTTCTTGGCTTTCAAGTTCATCAATATTATGAGGGTATCTCCATTGGATAGTATGTGAAAGATCTAATTTATAGGTTTGGCATGGATAATTGTAAGCCTACTCCCACTCCATATCAGTCAAGTGTTATGTTATTTTCCACTTGTATGAATCCTCTTGTTGATTTGACATTTTATTGACAACTTGTAGGTAATCTTTTATACTTGACTTAGACACATCTTGACATTACATTTTCTATGAACCTTATCTCTGAATTTTCACATGAACCTCATGAGAGTCATTACCTAGCATCCAACCATATCTTATGCTATATTCAAGGCACCACACACTTTGGTATTCAGTACACACCATAGAGTTCTCCACATCTTGTTAGATACATTAACTCAAATTAGGTTGGTGATGTTGACACTCGTAAATCTACTTAGGGATTTGTGTTCATAGTTAATTTTAGTCTAATTGATTGGTCATGTAAAAATTAGACAAATATTTCATTATCTTTCACTGAGGTAGAGTATCAAGGTGTAGTCAAAGCCAGTTAGGAGATACTTTGGTTCCAACAATTGCTTAGAGAGTTTTATTTCACACGGTCTAATTCTACTATTCTTTGGTGTGATAACCAAAGTATGATTGTTATTTCACATAGTCCTATTGAGTATTAGCATACCAAACACATTAAAATTCACATGCACTTCATTCGATAACTCATTCAAGATGGAGTTCTTTGTTTGGAGTTTGTGCCTACTACTAAGTAGATTGTTGACATCTTCACTAAGCCTTTAGCTTCTCCTTGTTATCTTTAGTTGGTAGAGATGCTTGGGGTGAAGGAAGTTGTACTTGGGGGGGATTTTCCATAAAGTCTGATCTTCCTTTTATTATATATTTTTTATTTTGGTATGTACATGGGTACCTTATTAGGCTTAATAGCCAGGACCCATATTTGTTTCATACTCCCTATGTTTTGCTTATAGGAGGGTATTAGAATAATGTGTATATAAGCTTACCTGGGTAGTATGATTTTACCTATGGTAAATTATTTATTACCTAGGTTAGATATTAGTTACCTAGGTAATTGAGTTATTTTTATTGTTGAAATATTTTCAACAATATTTGGTTGCACATAGCTATTGAAAACTAAATATATTCAGTTTTATCTATTGTATACATATGACAAATAGTTTATTTTTAACTTAATAAACTATTTTCATTATTTATTCTAGCAATCTGATAGATTTCTTATGG
>JARHVA010007419.1:547500-686459 GCA_037957365.1 Torreya grandis
AATACCCCTATTGTAAAGCACGAGGATGATGGAATTTTGGCTTAACAAGGTTTACACATAATATATGAGTTACAGTTTTATAATTATTTCTATATTAATGTTTAGTTGAATGGATGAGTTATGTATCTATGTTAGGTTGAGTTGAGAAATTTCTCGGTTGAGACTTCATATGAAATATTCAAAATTCTTGTCTTCTTTATAAATAACTAACTCTACAATGAAATGGCATTATTTTTCATAATTATGGTAGATGAGCTTAGTAATCTTAGAATCAAAGTATTATATCTATGTTTTCTTGTAGTTTCCATTTAATTACATAATCAAAGGAAGGGTATGACTAAGTCTATATTACTAAGAAACATGGTCTATAGGAATTGGTCTTTAGCTAAACACTTCGGGTGAGTGTACAAGACCATAGTTTTACGTGAAAGGGACAATGTGCTAGCTCATTGGGATAAACTTTAGCATCAAGGCTATATTAACTATAAGAAACCCAAAATTTTGCTTTCGTTATCGGGACCCATAGTATTTATTGCATAGTCAAGGAAGATGTTTGAACGCATCACCCTTGAGAATATAAAACAATGGATTACCAAAGTTGAATATAAATTTTATGGTTCCTTACCTTGAGTTTCTACATGACAATGGGTAGAGAAGAATCTGTATAGGGCATTGTATGAAACTTTTTTTGGTAAGATCTTAGTTCATTTTCACTCCTATCTATTTGCATATGCTCAAGGATGATCACAAAACCTTGGGAGAAGATAGTCTTGGAAATTAAAATGATAAAGAGCTTTAACACAACTTGGAGCTATATGAACATAAGTTGTCAAAATTTG
Source organism: Torreya grandis (assembly GCA_037957365.1). Taxonomy (NCBI): domain Eukaryota; kingdom Viridiplantae; phylum Streptophyta; class Pinopsida; order Cupressales; family Taxaceae; genus Torreya; species Torreya grandis. The sequence continues at coordinate 548,340 of JARHVA010007419.1, forward strand.
GTGGAGAGGAGATTTGAATAACTACATTCTAGAGTATGTTTTAACTACTTATTCATGTCCTGAAGAAGCCAAGTTCCAGTTCCTTATAGAACCACACAGCGATTACATTTGACATTTTTCATTAGAAATTAAGAAGTTATTTATTGAATATGGACTTGAAACTATGCCGATGGAGAGATAAATCCCTTTTTGCATGAGCTACACATTTGGATGGGGAGTGAAGAAGAGTTGGTAAAATATTATAGGTTTAAAATGGTATCTAGTCATTGAGTATTACAAAAGTGGAAGTGTGATGAAGCTTGATAAAGGATTAAAGGAGTAAGTGCTACAAGAAGAGACTAGGAGAACCCTTGAAGTGCTGTTAGGATATGTAGGGAAGTAAAAACACATAAAAAATACCCCATCACTTTTGAACCATGGCTCATGTCACTTTTATCATATGAAGGAGAACCCATCCAGATGATAAAAACTATAAAACCAAGCTTGAACCAACCAGACTCCCCAATCATAGTGCATGATCATGTTTTTGACTCAGACGACATAAGTATACATAATTGGATACATATAGTGTAGAATCAGAGACTAAACCTGTAATGTCTATTCAACCTAAGCCAGTTGACACTCATACAAACCTATCATTTTCCTTCCCTCTTTAAGGGAATTTCATGGTGCAATTTGGAATGCCTAATAGACTTGACATTAAGGGTGGATATAATATGAGTCCAAGTGTAATTAATCAACAAGTTACCACACCCCACAATATGGGCATTGTTGATGGAGGCTCTAGAGGCATTGGAGGTAGACTAGGAGGTAGCATGGGAGGAAGAAGTGGACATCCTCCCCATGGGATAAGATCTGGAGGTCCTCAACCACCACTAGTTTAAGCACCTTATCCATCTATGGTATATTATGAAATGACACTTCACCTACCAGAATATCAAGTCATGGAAAATATCATAAAACATGTTCATAAATATGAACTAATCTAGTGGGCATGAGGTATCACTTATTTTGGGATAAAATCCCCCAATTCATAACTACATTATTGGATCAAGTACACAAATTGTATATAAATTTTGACCCTCAATAAGCGGTGGTGGATTATGATCAAATTAAAACAACATTCCTTCAAGAATTTGATATTCTTGAATTTGAAAAACAAAGTATAGCCACACCGAAGGATATAAAGTAGGAACTTATTGAAAGTGTATGATAATATGATGCTAGGTTAAAAACACTCTTTTCAAAGTTATCATTCAAAATCAATGCTACTCAGCATGTACAATGGTTTATGGGAGGTTTTTTACTACCTTTTTGGTGAACACTATCCCAAAAGACCTTTACTAGCCCACATGAGGCTTTGGAAGCTGCCATCCATGCTGAAATAGTTGGTAGTATTGACACTAGGATCCATCCTTTCATGGAAGCCTGGATAGCTTCAATGGCATCATAGTTTGAGAAATTAATAAAAATAATTTACATGAAACTCATAGTGATCTTTGGTGTACTAATTTCAAGACTGAAAGACATACCCAAAGTAAATAATCATGCAAGAAAGTTCACACTGTACTAAAGTATAAAATCTATCATAAAGATCATGATGCATGATCTTATCCAATTTTTTAGTGAGAAAAACATTCAAAGGTGCTGACTATTGTAAAATATGTGATGCCTATACTCAGGACACTAATGATTGCTGATTAATTAGTGACATTCATGTAGCACATGCACGTAGTACATGCTAAACATACGTATCTAATAATTAGGATAATGGTGGCTATCATGACTAAGGTAGAGGATAAGGATGAGGAGGTTGTGTTTTTACACAAAGATCATGTTACAAGTGAGGGTCCCTAGACCACTATCAAAGAGATTGTCTAGTTTACCCTGCATGTGCTTTCTATAAAAAGGACCATCGATTGGAGGTGTGTCTTGACCTATACATAACCATCAATAAGGAGAGAAATGAAAAGGGTGAAATTATTATTTGTATAGATAAATCACATTGATGCATTCATTCATCCACCCCAACATCACAATAAGTGAATATCACTATGTGTAGTGGATGACAATCACAATCCACATCTACCCTCATTGAGAAGGTACAACGTGAAGAACCATGAGTGAGGAAGTGCCTTGATGCCCAATAATAGAAGTATGTACTCTAGGACACTATGACATAGGTAAAATAACTCTAAGGAGAAATCTAATTTCTCAAATATAAAGAAGCAACATAGTATGTTGATCTGTAGATGGCAACAAAGTCACAAACTGGGGCATGAGATAAATTTCAAAAACTTTGTAAGCATATGCTAGATGAAGACATCATTATAAAATTAAGAATTTGGATTAAGAATCAAATACAAGTTCCAATTGATGTTCAATACCTAGTGACTTGGTATATTGAGGATCATCGATTGAATCATGCTTGGTGGCAAGATACCCCTATTCTTCCTACATCACTAGAAGAGAGATACTAGTAAATGTTGTCATTGACAGTTGGGTAATTTGGGACATCATAGTTGACACTGACACTAAATTCAATGTTATCATAAAGGAATCATAGCATAAAATGGTTAGTCAAACACTACAACCTTCACCATATGTACTATTTATGGCCAATAAAATTTGTGCTCTACCAACTGGAGTTCTCAAGAATGCAATGGTTAAAATACTTGGAGTACCCTTTAAAGTTAATTTTGAGGTTCTTAAATTAGAAGAGGCTGATGACTTCCCATATTTATTTGGGAGACCTTGGTGTTATGAAAACAATGTAGACTTTAATTTCAAAAGGTGTTATATCAGTTTTGAGAATGCCAACTAGTGCCTTGTTATTCCTCTTGATCAAATACATGAGCCCCCATACATCGAACTTGTTGATGTGGAAAAAGATATAAAACACATCTATAACATCACTAATAGAGATAATGAGAAATATGATCCTACTCCTGATGGTATCCTTCGATACACAGACACTCAATTCCTCTTTGACACTACAAGCAGTGCTTGTAATTGTTGGGCACATAACAACTACAACCTCACTAGAAGAATGTGTAGTGCTATTGAAATTCAGTAGACAATTTCATGCCAATTTTGTAAACATCACAAGTTCATTAACCTTATTACTAAATAATTCATGAGGGGACCAATATTATATGCATCTTTACAAATACTCGATGAGGCTCCATGTTTCTATGGATAAATAGAAGTCTGTGAATTTGCCCAATTCCTTGAGGTATTTTATCAAACTGACACTGATGGTATTCAATATTTGGTTCATATCTTAGATGGTACAAATACAAGATGGTGGAAAACCCATCATGAATGACTCATTCATTGGGACCAATTATGCTCTACCTTGCATTACCAATTCTATTATGATAACTAAGTCAAGGGAGAAATCAACTATAGCATAGTACTAGCACCTAAACCCCATATAAAATCTTATAAGAAAATGTTGAGAAATGAAGAGTCATTACTACTAGAGTAATTGTGGGTGCATGCATTCTATGGAACTTTATGCACCTGGGCATGGGTGTGGTATGTTTGTGAGAAATGACACATAGGAACCTAATTTTGGCATCTCTTAAAGGAGAACATGAAATCGACCCTATCTTATTCTTCTCCAAGGATAGATTTATGCCTCATCCTCCAAGACATATGTGAAGCAATTATTGGTGACCTGAGTCCCATTGAAGATCTTCTAAGAAATATCCATCATGTTTCTCAATAACCTCTACATCTCTTCAATGAACCATCAGTACAAGTTATTTCCATGATAGAACCAGTCCTTGATTAGGACCAACATGAAGAGATACATCTCAAAAAATATAAGATAGTGTTTCACATGTAAGAAGGTGAAGGATCCAATCCACTCGACCCTTTGAAAAACCATTTGGATGTCCCTACGAACTATGGCAGATGAGTTGTTCATGATACTAGCACCAATATAAATAACCCTTACTCTAGGCCAATTCAGGCCATCTAACACAACATTGACACAGAGCAAGAACCAAAGATGGCTACTATGGGTAATTACTGAACTGATACTAAAATTTCAAAAATATTTGACTATTAAAATAATATCAATATGTATTTTAGAGAAGCTTAGGGAGATGAAAGGAGTTCATCCATCCTTAGGAAAAATGCATATAAAATTGGTTGATGGTGCTTAACTAGTCAGAAAAAGGCCATATATAATGAATACCAATCTATGAGTGTGATTAGAAGAGGAAATTGATAGTATGATGCACGGTGGAGTAATCACCCCCATTGATGAATCTAAATGGGTCATCCCCATGGTGATTAGTATTAATAAATATGAATGCATTAATATTTGCATGGATTAGTGGTTACTTAATATATCTTATGTCACTAACCCCATCCCAATGTCTTTCATGGAGGAAATCCTTGAAGGTGTTATTGGTTGTGAGATATATATCTTCACAAACGGCTTCTTAGGATATCATTAGTTCTAGATAGTTGAAGAAAAACAACCTAAGACTAAATTTGCCATTGAATGGGGATACTTCACATTACTATCATACCCTTTGGGTTAAAGAATGCACCAATTATGTTTTCATAGATATATATTGAAGCCTTTAAGGATTTCATCCATAAATTTATTCAAGATTATCTGGATGATTGAACAGTCTATGGCTTGGTCAAGGACCATTGTTCTAACCTAGGGCTCATGCTTGAGAACTGTTAGGTATTCCGAATATCACTAAACTTAAAGAAGTGCTTATTTTCTACACCCTTCGATGTCCTACTAGGACACATTATATATAAAGATGGACATCTAGTATACTTTAAAATGGTATCCATTATTCTTTGACTCCCAACACCCAAATCTCATTGCAAGGTCCATGCCTTCCTTGGACATATTAGTTATAATATAAATTCATTCATGGATATGCAAAGATTATCACACCCTAGGAGGAACTTCTAAAGCATCACAAGCACTTTATATGTACTTGATCTTGTCAAGAAGCCTTTGAAACTTTAAAGGACAAGATGGTGACCACTTCAATTCTCCACATTCCAGATTAGACAAAACCATTTCATGTCCATGTTGATGTGTCTCAAATGGTAGTTGGTGAAATCCTTGCACAACTAGGGGAAGGTCACCTCGATCATCCAATCTATTTTACTATTAGAAAACTCACTCCAATTGAGAGTAATTACACCACCATACAATACAAAACATTTTCCATGGTCTATGCTCTACAAAAATTTTAACAATATTTGCTGGTAACACCCTTTGTATTTTATATAGATCATGAGACCTTGAAGTAATTAGTAAACAAACCTATCCTACATGGATAAATCTTCCACTAGATAGTATTTTTCCAAGAATTCCAATTTTTTGTCATGGTCAATCCTAGAAGAGGTAACTATGGACCTAACCATCTATCCTGAATTGAGTCTAGAAAGCCATCACATGCTATTAGAGATGACTTACCTAATGTTTAATTTTTTTTGCTACTCCTATACTTGAGGAACTAAAAGATATTTCTACCTTTTTATCCACTAGTTCAGTGCTCGAATCTCTCACCCCTAGGCCAAGAAATAACTCACCATCTACACCACACCTTTTCAACTCATAAGAGGAGGTATTTACAAGATCAATCATGACAAGGTTCGTTGGTATTGTGTCATGCAAAATGAGAATTTTGAGGTCCTTATAAAATTTCAAGAAAGTATTGTTGGAGGACACTATTTTGGAGAGGCTACCATGTACAGAACTATACTAGTTGGATTATGGTGGCCTACCCTTTTTTGAGATGCTGAGGCATATGTTAGATAGTGTGACATATGTCAACACATAAAAAAACCATATCAATGAGGCACCATGCCTCCATGACAAATTCCTTCTCAAGAATCATTTGAGAAATGGGCCATTAATTTTATCATCCCCATCACTCTAATTAGATGAAGAATAGGTTCTCATTATATCATCATAGCAACTGACTATCTCACACACTGGGTTGAAGTTTCACCTATAAAGGATTATACTACTACCACTACTATGTGCTTCATTTGGGAGCATATCATAACTCATTTTGGACACCCACTAGGTTTCACTAGTGATCATGGTACTCATTTCCTAAATGAAACAATTCATGTCCTATTGAATGAGTTCATGATTGCACACCATAAATGATGCCATGCCACCCTGAAGCCAATGACACTGCCAAGGCCTTCAACAAGATCAAAAGCATTATAACATTGGCTAGACTAACTAGGATGATAGGGTATCTATAGTCCTATGCGCTTACTGAATAACTTACAAGAACATGACCAAAAACACCCCATTCAATTTGGTATATGGCAAAGAGGTGATCCTTCTAGTTGAATTCTTGGTGCTGTCTCTTTGTATTATGCATGTCAGGAAAATAGATGAAGAGTCATCCTTGAAAGCACATGTAGATACTTTGTTACAACTTGATGAAGCTTGTTTCCTTGCTCATTGGAGTAAAGATGTGAAAAGTGCAAACAGAAAGCATGGCATGGCCACCACATAAAGTATAAAACATTTTCTTTAGGAAGGAAGGTCCTAATATATGACTCCAAGTTTGTATGCCATTCTATAAAACTTTGGATTCATTGGGATGGTCCTTTTGTCATCCATAACATTAGACTAATCAGAGCTTGTTGGTTACAAAGGATGGATGGCTAGTTCATTCCTTGGTATTACAATGACAGAGAGCTCTAGTCATATTTCACTTTTAAGTCGTCAAAATCTTTGTAACATAATAAGTCTTATGCCATTAGCTTAAGATTTCTTATTTTGTAATAAAAGTGCTGCCTTTGTTATGTACAATATTTTTTTAATGTAATTATCTTTATTTTTTTATCTTTTAATTGAGGACCACGATTTAGTTTTAGTGTGGGGTAAGAAATAAAGAAATCTGAATTCATGATTAAAAGATAAGCATGCAAGATTACATAGAGTGTGCAAGGTACTAGGTGCACAAGGTACCTAGGAGCATGAGTTGATTAGGGCATGCAATTATTTAAAATGTGCAAATCATTTAAAGCATGCAATCTACATAGCCTAAGGATAGGGTGTTCCCACCATTAATTTAAAATTTTAAAGACATAGATGTTCTCCACTTCAAAGGAAGGCATGAGATGGGATGTATCATTAATGCATAAAATAATAGTAATGTCAAAAATTGTGTAAAAAATGTAATATAATAATACCTTAAATATATTAATTGCCAGATGCGATGATTGAAGAGTGGTGTCCATTTAAAAAAATGACATTAATGATAAGAAGTGATGGGTAAAGGAAAATGAGTAGTAATGATGATGAACCCACTTGAGCCTATAAATAGGCAAATTAACTTATTTTTATGCTTTATCTTTATGTTTATTTGAGATTAACAGAGCTGAAGAACAAAGAGTGATGAGGACCAAGCGCTGAGATCAAAGAAAGTTTGTTTGTTCTCACAACAAACTATACAAGGCATTAAAAATTTGTATTTAGGAATTATGTGTTTGGATACATATGATAACTTTTAAACCTAGGAATAATAGGGAAAATTTATTGGTTGCAGGTTATAGAGGTTTGCCATTAGAAGGCACTCAAACTCAAAAATCCTAAGTCTTTTATCGTAATCATGTATTCATTTTGAAATGTTATACAACCACGCATTAATCTTTAGGATCCTCGAAGGGTGATAAAACCTAAGAAAAATGCCCTAAGAACTAACCCATTACCTATGATACTGGAGGAAGAGGGGGTACTTGGTGGAGAGATGGTCTTTATTAGAGAAGAGACACCATGCTATGCCCCTAACCTATCACATGTATGAGGATAGGAACAGCTAACATGTGGCTTACTTATCTCTCTTTGATGATATATCACATTTATCTATGCATTGATTTGGTTAGTAGGTCGACCTATGGAGTAACCATGGCCTAGATAGACTATTTATAAGAGGTATTGGGTAATTGTTTATCATCATATTGTGAATTTTGCTCTTATTGAAACTTGTGGAGGTTACCCCCTCAAAGCAGCTTGTCTATTATCATATATTCTAATATATTTTAGTCATATTTGGATCTATTTTTTATATTCTACTTTATTGTTGAAGTAATTTCATTAAAAGTGGTATTAGAGCTGTGATTTGGGCAATCTTGTGGGTGAAACCCTAATTTTTTAAATTTAGATATATATAAAAAATGATTGCTAATTTATTTTCAATTTTTTTATTGGAGGTGATAAATAATTAAATTAAGATTTCATTAAAATTTTAGATCATTTGGATTTGTTTTACAAAATTTATCTCCATTTTAGTGGTTTTCATAAAATTGCTCATAAGTGCACAATTCAAAGAATTTTTTTGAGTTATTTACATTTTTGGAAAGACTAGAAAAAATTAGATAGGGTATGTTCTTTGTATGTTTTGATTTGAGGCTGACATAATTCCAAAATTGCTTCGTCAAATTTGGGTCAAAAGTGCCAATCAAGGTTGACATCGTAAAGCCCTTTTATGGCAGGGCCACAAACTCGGGGCTGAGGAAAGGGTGCTAAAACTCTAGGTAAAACTCCTAACAAGGAAGAGATGGAGTCATAAGGGGGATGTACTAGATATTTTATACTAGGGTTCTCTGACATAGATCACAAAGTGAGCCAGCTTGACTATAGTGTGCAAGGCATTCAAAGTGAGGTGCAAAGCATTAAATCTAATATGAAATACATACAATATAGTTTGGTAGATATAATGATGGTTTTGAAAAATAATTAGTCAAATCATCTAGCTATCACTATTTCACAACCCCACTAGGGTGGTTCTCCCAACCAATCTACTTCAAATCCAACTACATTGCCACAGAGGAACCTGTTACCAAAGGTGGATATGTGCAAATTTGATGGAAAAGATCCACTCAATTGGATCAACCAAATGGAGAATTTTTTTGATCTACATTAGATCCTAGGTGGACAGAAGGTTACCATGGCATCCTTGTATCTTGAACCTGATCAATTCATTTGGTATCAATGGTTGTGTGCTCAAAAGAAAAAGATGACTCTCAGTGCCACTTGGTCAGTTTTTACAGAGGAGCTCTAATTACACTATGGTAATAATGTGGTAGAGAATTACTTCAGCCAACTAGCCAAATTGTGATAGACTAGCTCCATCAAGGATTATATTCATCATTTTCAAAGCCTATCCTTACATGTGGAGATAATTTCTGAGGAGAACTTGAATGACCTATTTTTGGGTGGACTAAAGGACCACATTCAACATGTGGTACACATGTTTAATCCACTTAATATTTTTTATTCTATTATCATGGCATGCAGATCTGAGGAAAAATTCATAGCCAAAAAGAAGTAGCTATTCACTCACTTCAAACATCATAGCATATTGACACCAACGTTTTTCCACCTACTAGATTGACTCCTCAACAAATTGAAGAGAAGCATGCAAAAGGATTATGTTTCAGTTGTGATAACAAGTGGAGCAAAGGACATAGATGTACTGAGAAGAAGTTTTTCTACATTAAGGGATGCAATGAAGATGAAGAAGAAGATGATACCTCCAATGATGATGAGGAAGAGATATAGGAGGAACCTGAATATTCTCAACCTACAATCTCTTGTCATGCACTTGCAGGTATTAACACTCCACAAACTCTTAAGGTGGTGGGTTTCCTTAAGAAATAGAAGCTGACAATGTTGATTGATTTGGGGAGCACATATAACTTCATCAACCATAAGTTGGCCACTCAATTGAACTATTTCATTTACCTAGCACTAGAATTTTAGGTTATGATTGTAGATGGTGGCACAATTAATTGTTCAGGGAAATGCCATAGTATTAAGCTTGCTATGGGTGAGAAAAATCTTAATTCTCCTATGTTTGCTATTCCCATGGGTAGCACAAACATTGTTTTGGGAGTCCAATGGCTCACAACCTTAGGTACCATTGAGATAAACTTCTAGGAACTATTCATGCACTTTCATTCTGAAGGTAGGAAAATTAAACTACATGGATTATAGGGAAAATCTCCACAATTGATTATTTCACATCAGATGACCAAGATGCTAAAAAGGGGCGCAGAGGGAATTATTGCATGATTATGTTCCATAGAATTTCAACCCACATAGGCATCTACACATCCTGATCTATAGATGATTCTTGATGACCACCCATCTATTTTTGGGGCCATACCAAAAGGACTACCACCAAAAAGAGAACATGATCATGCCATTCAACTAATTCTAGGGAGTCAACCACCAAATATCAGACCATATAAATATCCATATGCACAAAAGAGTGAAATCAAAAAGATGGTCCATGAGATGCTGGAGGCAGGGATCATCAAGCATAGTCAAAGTGCAAATTCATCACCAGTGGTCATGGTGCAGAAGAAGGATGACACATGAAGGATGTTCCCAGATTATAGGGAACTCAACAAGTACACCATCAAAGATAAGTTTCCTATTCTAGTAATTGATGATTTACATGATGATTTGCAAGGTACTAATTATTTCACAAAATTTGATCTTCACTCAAGGTACCATCAAATTAGAATCAAGGATGAAGACGTTCACAAAATGGATTTTAGAATGCATGAGGGCCATTATGAGTTTTTGGTAATGCCCTTTGGTCTTACAAATGCACCATCTACTTTTCAAAGCTTGATGAACATTATTTTTAGGCCTTTTTTAAAGAAGTTTGTGCTGGTTTTCTTTGACAACATATTGATTTACAGTCAGACATGGGAAGCACATTTGTAACATGTGAAATAGGTGTTGATAGTTTTGGAGAAGCATCAGCTTTATGTGAAGTCATCCAAATGTGATTTTGGAGTATAAGAGGTAGAGTACCTAGGTCACATTGTTTCCCATGAAGGTGTCAAAGTTGATCCCCAAAATATAAAAGCTATGATGGATGGCCCATGCCAAAAACTTTCAAAAACCTCCAAGGGTTCCTAGTACTAACATGTTACTACCAAATATTTGTGAAAGGTTATGGCAGCATAGCGGATCCACTCACTACATTGCTAAAGAAGGATGCCTTCCATTGGATTGATGTCACCACCAAAGAATTTGAGAAACTAAAAGTATCTATGTGCACCACTTCAATTTTGGCTACTCCAGACTTCTCAAAGACATTCATTGTTGAATGTGATGCTTTTGGATCTGGGCTGGGAATGGTACTACTGCAATAAGGAAGACCCATTGCATTTGAGAGTCATCAGTTCAAAGGTAAGAATCTAAAAAATTCTTTCTATGAGAAAGAAATGATGGCTATTCTTCATGTAATTAAACAATGGAGGCCCTATCTAATGGGTAGACTTTAAGGTGAAAACGGATCACAATAGTCTCAAATACTTTTTGGAGCAAAGATTATCATCTGAGGAACAACAAAAGTGGGTAACCAAAATGTTGGGTTATGATTTTGAAATAATATACAAGAAGGGTAAAAATAATGTAGTAGTAGATGCACTATCTAGATGGGATACATCCACAGAAGCATTACTTTGTGCAATGTCCATGTTGCAAGCAGATTGGGTGGATGAAGCTAGGTTAGAATGGGAGCAAGACAAGGATACGTAGGTTTTGATTTAGAATCTATAGTAAGGTACTTTATCCTTTGATAAATTTGAATGGAAAGGTAATGTCCTATGGTATAAGGGTAGGTTATACTTGCGCAAAAATTTAGAGCTTAAGCATAAGATTCTTGTGGAGTTGCATGCATCTCCAATTGGGGGACACTTAGGGTTCTTGAAAACTTATCATAGAATTAAGAAGGAATTATTTTGGGAAGGACTCAAGGGAGATGTATAAAATTTTGTGGTAGAATGCTTGATATGCCAACAAAATAAAGGTGAGACAGTTAAAAACCTAGGTCTGTTACAACTGTTAGCAATTCCTAGTCAAAGGTGGGAGGAGGTTTTCATGGATTTCATCAGAGGGTTGCCTTGTTCTGAAGGTAAGAATGTTATCTTGGTCATTGTGGATAGGATTTGAAAATATACCCATTTTTTTGCTCTCTCACACCCATTTTTAGCAAGTACAGTAGCAATATTTTTTTTGGAAGTAGTTCTAAAATTACATGGAACCCCAAAAATAATTATAAGTGATCATGATCCTATTTTCACTAGTAATTTATAGACTAAACTATTTTCCTATTTGGGTACTCAGCTAGCTCATAGCTCATCTTACCACCCCCAATCTAACAGACAAACATAAATGGTTAACAAATGTTTAGAGGGGTATCTTCATTGTTTTTATTAGATAAACAAGAACATTCGGTTAAATGGATACCACTTATAGAATGGTGGTATAACACATCCTTTCATACTTTTTCTAAAATGTCTCCATTTCTATCACTATATGGTTACCATCCACCTTCCATCACTTCTTCATTAAAGGCACAAACCAAGGTTCGAGATGTGGAGGAGCACATTCAACATCAACAAGAGGTTTTGGCTAGTTTGAGAGAGAATTTGGCCTTAGCACAGAACATGATGAATCAACAAGTAGATCAACACCATAGTGAGCAAAATTTTGAGATGGGTGACTGGGTATTTGTATGTTTGCAGCCTTACAAGTAGATGTCCTTGAATCAATAGAAAAAGGACAACAAACTTGCTCCTAAGTATTATGGCCCTTATCAGGTTCTATAGAAAATTGAAAGTGTGGCATACAAGCTTGAGTTACCTCATTCATCTCACATACACCTAGTATTTCATGTTTCCTATTTGAAAAAGGTCATTGGACAGAAAGTTTTAGCCCAGATAGAGCTCCTAGAACTAGATGAAGAAGGACAGGCCATTTTGGAACCAGAGAAGATCCTCCAAACACATAATAGTAGGTTGAGAACTAGAGAGATTAGGGAATATCTGCTCAAGTGAAAGAACTTGAGCAGTGAAGATGCAACTTGGGAAGGTGAAGATTTTCTGCAACAACATCTAGAGTTGTTCAATGCTGAGGACAATGTGGGTTTGAAGGGGAAGGGCATGCTATGCCCCTAACCTATCACATGTATGAGGATAGGAATAGCTGACTTGTGGCTTACTTATCCCTCTTTGATTTTATATCACATTTCTCTCTGCATTTATTTAATTATTAGGTCAGACTATGGAGTAACCATGGCCTAGATAGACTATATATATGAGGTAGTGGGTAATTGTTTATCATCATATTGTGAATTCTGCTCTTATTGAAACTTTTGGAGGTTGCCCCCTCGAAGTGGCTTGTCTATTATCATATATTATGATATATTTTAGTCATATTTGGATCTATTTCTGCTATTCTACTTTATTGTTGAAGTAATTTCATTACACACCAGAGGAGTAAGCTCAACATGTGGAAAGGGAATAATCAAGTATGGCATGACAAGCCAAGAAGACTGAATCATCTCAACCCCCACCTCTAATGATTGAAGAAATACAATATCATGAGGTGATTTTAGGTCTCCAAGGTTCCCTATTATATGATCTTTGACTACAAACATTGTCAACCTAGAAATGAGGTTAAACTATAGAATTACTATAGAGTCAAGTGCTAGAACACTAAGAACCATTTGGTGTATGATCTGAAAATCTTTAACATACTAGACATTGTAGGGTTGTTCCAAATTTTCAACCTACCTTATTTTAGAAAACCCATGGATGTGATCAAGTTACTTCTTTTGTGCATCCATGGAGACTATATATATTTCATTAGGTATAGTATGAAGATCACACCCAAAATAATAAGCAAGGTATCAAGACTGTAATGTTCAGGGTTGGATGTGGTCGATGACTTGGTAGACATCAAAGAGGTCTAAAATACCACAATGGTTCTTACGTACCAAAAAAAGGGCCACACCAAGCATATAAATAACCTGTAGGATCCCTTCCTTTGAGTTTCAATGTGGATCATCATGACCAAGAATGGTGGGACCAATCATTAGAAGGAGGATGACATGGAGCACCTCTACATCACCCACCAAGTCACTTAGAGCATAAAATATAATTGGGATATGTATTTTAGCAATAAGATTGTTGAGGACATCGAGAAGACCCATCAAATACCAGACCACAAGTTTTTATGGGTTGTATTTCTTATTTTGATGAAAATGGTGTATCAAACTACACCTCAGGAGTGTTGAAGTGGGCATACTTGCTTGAGAATAGGTCCCCCACTGAGCGCTACAAGGTGTTTACATGCCCAGGACACATAAACCCCTCCTAGGAAATAAAAATGAGATACTAGTTCAATGACATGGAGGAATTCATGAATGAATGGAAAATTTTGAAGGATTTACCCCCCTTAGCTATTAAGCAAGCATAGTTTGTAGTGAAATAACACTTCTATCTTGCGTGGATCAAGATGATCCCTTTCAGAGAGCTTTTTTCATGGCTAAAGTTATTTTATGCCTTCTCAATGTGGTATTTTATTGACTTCATGAACCAGATTTTTGACATGTAGTCCATTGCCTTAGAAGCTGAGAAGATTAATTTGGAGATTCATACTCTTAAAAAATTATATGTTTATCTAAGAAAGGAGGCATACAAAGAGAAGAAGGAGACAAACCTAATGGATATAAAGGTCGAGTAAATAATGGTGGGAGAACAAGTACACATCTTGTTCTATTTATTGTGACCTAGAAAAGATCCAAAGGGTGAAGAACCTAAAGAAAAGCTCCCACTAGAGCCTTTGATGATGAAGAAGAAGTGGTCTGGGCTTGATGCTAGAATTAGTGGTCAACAAGCACCACAAAAGTAGTAGAAGACTGCTCAAACACCATGACCAAACCCCTCACCACCTAGACCTTCACCTCTATGCCCATCTCCACTAAGATCATCTCCACCTCACCCTTCTCTACTATGCCCTTCACCTCCCTGACTTTCTCCACCCAAATCCCCACCACCACAAGTCCCTCCACCTCTACCTTATCCTCCACACATTCCTCCAACTCTGCCCTCACCCCCTAAAATAACTCCATAACTATCTCCCCAAAAAATTTTATACTTTAGGAGCTTCATAGCAGTGGGTCATAGAGCAAGCACCCACGTAGGAAATCCCATCTATATAGGTGCAAGCATCAAAATCTAATTTTGAGAAGACACCCTCCCTAGTGTGGAAGGATGAGACCACCTTTGATGATTCTCTGCTTGATGTTGACCAACTATATGGAAAAGAGGGGGTCAATGATGAAGAATAAAAGGGTGAGATGGCTATCAATAACACTAACATTAAAGTTGAGGTCATAGAATGTGACCCAAATAAAGGAAAAGAGTTGATTAGGTTCATAGAAGAACTTGCTATTGATGTATCTATAAATCTACATGACCTATATCAAGTAGGTGTCCCTAATAGAATGCTTTATCTATAGCTACACTTTGTTCCACGTGACGTGACTCTGGTAGAAAAAATAAGTGTCTTTTTTATTGGACATTTAAAATGAGGAGCACACCTTTGATCTTCCCCAAGATAACCTCTCTTTAAGACCTGATGCTCCTACATTACCAAGACCACTATGGGTGGATTCCTAAAAGATCACCCCTCTACAAGCAAGCACAATATTTTTGAAAATGGCCTGGAGGTTACATGCTAAAATATTTTGTTAGATTTTGATGCATGGAGTGCAGAAAAGAAACATATCCAGGTGGTGGGTATGTATAATAAGTAGGTTGTCACCAAGAAGATGCTCACCAAAGAAGTAGCTACTTTGAAGTAACAAGTCAAAGAGGCCATGGAGGTGAGAGTTAGAACAATAAACCTCTACAAGACAATTTTGGGATAGGATCCAGCGCTTGTGGATGGTTTACCTCTCGATGAGGATGACATAGTCGAATTAGAAACCTTGGTGAACCTCCTATTGAAGCACTACAAGGAGCAACTTATACTAAAAGATGAGGGACTTGAACTAGTGGAGTAATTCACCAAGGTAGTAGAGGTCTGCAAGTGTACCCTGGAGATAATTGGGGCAGTCATCCCCATTTTGGATAGAATTTTTGAATGACTAGCATGATCTAGTAAGCTTTTGGAGGTTCAGCTCCAAGTAGAAGAAGCCTAGAGATAGCAAATGGCTGATGTTGCACTCCTAATAAAAGATCGCACTGAATGAGCCAAAGCATTTAAGGATGTGGAGATAATGGAGGAAATGACCAACACACACTGTCAACAACTGAATGTAAGTTTTGTAGCCCTTTGAGGATATGTTGTCAAAGAAGTCTCAACACTTGAAGATGTATAAAAGGATGCCATCAAAACCCTGAATGAATTGGTCAAAAAGGCCAATGAGATATCTAGCAAACCCAAGAAGATGAAGAAGTCTAAGGATGTCTTAGAAGAAATCACTACAAAGCTACTTGACGTATTATCATATTGGGACAATGTGAAGAAGAAGATCGATTAGACAAGGCCTAAATTTTTGGTAGAGGCTGCCAATAACACTTAGTTCAATATAGACTAAGAGCGTAGTGTGGGGTGATGTTTTCCCCAAATTTTGGCTAAGTGTTTGTCCATTTTGATGCTGAACTAACACAATGCAAAAGGATCATGGCACGGAAAGTCTATGGTTCAGAACTTGATGGGTGAAGAAGCACTGTGGTGCAAAACTTACAGGGCATGAGAGGATAAGGATGTGAAAGCACTAGCGCATGAGGACCCATTCAAAAGAGAATTAATCATGAGGAACCCGCATAAGACTTGGAGCAACAGTGGAAGATATGGGAAGCGCATGAGAAACGGGAACATGAAGGAGTGATTCATATGGGTCACTCATACCTTATCCATCAGATGTTATACACTGATCCGCAAGAATATGAATACATGGCAGCAAGGATCTAGAATAGAGTGAGTATATAGGGGGCACAAAGGCCCGGGTCCTTAGGAGAAGTCAGTTGACAAAACATCACAACTCTCAGTCTATTGACAGTTCCCTGGTCATTTACTCCGGTCATTAATATTGTAAATACTTGGTCAAGGATAAACAAGTATAAATACCCCTATTGTAAAGGAATACCAATCACCAAATGGTGTGTTAGTATACATGATTATAAATGATGAAATCTGGTATGAATGAATTCCAATTTCTGCTGCATTGCAGATACTTTTGTGCTTCAGTACAGTAAGGGAAGACTTGCTTAAAATAATCAATGCTGCGCTCAATGACCAGCTCTTCTTCGATGTTGCCAGTCACCATCTAAAAGTTGTGGAGGTCGATGCAGTTTACACTAAGCCCTTCGAGACAAAATCTGTGGTGACTGCTCCGGGACAAGCCACAAATGTTTTGCTCCATGCAAACAAAAACTCTGGCAGGTATTTCATGGGCGCTCGCCCCTTCATGGATGCGGCTGTTCCAGTTGACAATAGAACCGCTACTGCAATCTTGCAATATGTCACTGCAGCCAATTCTTCTTCTTCCTCCTCCAACATCATTGTCATGCCTCAAATCCCATCCCTAAACGATACCTCATTTGCCACCAACTTTATCAATTCTACCAGGAGCTTGAATCCTGCGGGATTCCCTGCAAGAGTCCCACAGACAGTAGATCGTCATCTGATGTTCACAGTGGGGCTTGCATTGGATTCATGCTCAACCTGCGTAAATGGCAACCGTGCATCTGCTTCAATCAACAACGTTAGCTTCTTCATGTCCACCATTGCCCTTCTGGAAGCACATTATAAAAATATCAGCGGGGTTTTCACCACAGATTTCCCAGATAATCCACCCACGCCCTTCAAATACACGGGCATCCCACCAAAGAACCCGATGACATCCAAAGGAACCATGCTCACTCGCCTCTCATACAATTCCACTGTGCAGTTGGTACTTCAGGACACAAGCGTGCTCACTGTGGATAACCATCCTATTCATCTGCATGGCTTCAATTTCTTCGTTGTCGGTACAGGTTTCGGAAACTACAACCCAAAGAAAGACGCAGCCAAATTCAATTTCGTAGACCCTCCAGAGCGTGATACAGTGGGAGTGCCTACAGTCGGATGGGTTGCAATCCGATTCACGGCAGACAATCCAGGTATAAACTTTTTCTTTTGGTATTTTGATTAGAATTTCTTCTCAGGTTATTAGAGAATTAAAATTTTCAGCAATCAGTTTCTGCTAGAAAGTGTTTAAACCCCTTATCTGTTTATAATTTTTTATAAATTTATGCTACCTGATTTACTGAATAATTCAACTGAATACGCAGGGGTGTGGTTCATGCATTGGCACCTGGAAGTGCACACGACGTGGGGACTGAAGATGGCATTCGTGGTGGAGAACGGAAAAAGACCCAACCAGTCCATATTGCCTCCTCCCAAAGATCTTCCCAAATGCTAGTGCAAGAATTTGAATTTAAACAGCAAATTTTAAAATCTACTAACCAGTTCAATTCAAATTAATATATGACCCGAGTGTTTATACATTGCATTGAGTGTGAAAGCGAGTGTGTGACATAGTAGTCTTGCAAGTTAGTACTTCTCTGTCACAATCACGACAGGAATGTGTGCATATTTTTTCCAATGAGTTTGATAGAATAAAAGACATAAATGTTTGCCTGCAATTTGTCTCTATTCTTTGAGATAATTCAATCAGTTTTTACACAACGACCAGGATTATATAATAGTATTCAACCTCCATGGATTATGTCTCCTGGTGTTACACAGTCCGAGGACTTTGAGGGGACGTGTCGTCGTTTTTTTTTAATAAAAATAATTATATTAATTTTTTTTATAAAATTATTGAAACTTTTAAATATTAAATATCAAAATAAATATTAAATAAATTTAAATTTTTAAAATTTAAATATTTAAATATTAATTTTTTTATATTATTTTTCACTCTTTTATTTTTAAATTTTTTTCTGTCCTCTATTCTCTATTCCCAAAATTTTCGGAACTCAAATATCTTCATTAATAGAATCCAATCTCCAAATGAAATTATTATACCTTATCTTCAAAAAAAATATATATAATGATCAACATTTAATGGTATTTTCAACTAATTTTTGACACGTACTTTTTCATATTATGCGCTATGATTTTGTTCTTCAAAATTTAGTTTTAGCTCTTCAAAATTTAATTTGAGCTCTTTAAAGATAATTAGATCATTCCTCTTATCTATGATCAGCTAGAACTTTTCTAATTATTATTTTTATTTTTTTATGAAATATATCAATATATTAATTTAACAGAAATATATAAATAATTCACAAAAAAAAAATAAGGTAGTATGAGAGCATGCCACGACATACTAGGCAGAGCGTGGGAGTAAAATCAAAAGTATCATAATTTAGGCAAAGCCTAGAAACAAGTCACTAACTCACAAAGTCACAGACAAAATTAACTTCTATGCAGCAAGAGCTTAACAAATCATCAAGTCCCTAGCCCGAGCTTGGCAAATCGTTATCATCTGGAATAAGCTCCCAGCCAGTAACTTAGTCAGTGTTCATATCATCATCTGCTTGTGTCCGAGTGGGCAAGATAGCCAAAAAGAGTCTGGAAAACTTATTCAACACATTTGCATAACGTCCAGGTGGCACCCTCTAAACATCTGGGCATGGAGGAGGAGGAGCGCCCTAGAGATCTTGCCTAGCAGGGGAAGGAGGTGGTGACTGGAACCCTCATTGCTACCTAGGAGGGAAAACACATAGATATAGGGTGCTGCTATGAGAGCGACGCCTAGAACGGTTGTGATGATGCCCACCACGAGATGACTGAGACAATCTATCATCCAATCTAGGATCATTGGGTGGAGAAGGTAGAACCCGAGCCATAGTATACAGAGCATCTCCCCAATGGAAGAGGAGATCCTAAAGATACCCAAGCTCTATAGCCACTTTATTGGCTTGGACTTGAATCTGCAAAAGAATATTGAAGATGATAGAATATTTGTGCAAATCAAAAATATTACAATCAATAGAAGCATGATCAAACACAAAATTACTTCTTTCTTTCCAAATCCAAAAGAGAATCTCCACTCTAAATGTATGCTAGACTTTAGTGTATTTGAAGGGCATTGCGGATTTGTCTCCAAGGAAGAAATGTTACCAAAGGAAGAATTCACGCTAAAAAGACCTGAAAAGATCATGGATCCAAGTCTAGACCCTTTAAGCTTTGGAATAGTACCATAGGAGATGAAGAAGTGTCTCAAGGTGGCCACAGAATGGGCAATTAGGTAGGGGGACTCTAAGCTAAATGAGTCTTCTGCCAATAGATAAGCCCTGGTGTAGTGTACACCAAACAAAGTGAGCAAGCTTGGGTTCCACACAATCCCTCCAAACAGTGTTGATGTCAAAGCTCCACATTTTAACAAATGAGTGTAGCCCCCAATGGGTGTTAAGCTTGTTGACCATGGGCTAATGGGGGGTGAGCCATGCATAGCCAAGCCAAAGAGTGTAATTGCAGAAAGGGGTCTCAACATACCATTTTCACTCCTTTCACTATGATCAAGTGAAATAGACTGAGATTTATGGAGCATGGAAGCTAGGACAACATTGAAGATCTCCTGGTAGGATTCCTAGTCCACATTGGCTAACTAAAATTTGTCTTTTGCCTCCTCCCAAAATAATCAAGAGCGAGAGCGCTTGCAAAAGATATCTTAGACGATATGAATTCCTCTATGAAAAAGCTTAATGGCGTTGATCCAATTATATTGATTTATTATAATCATTATGGACACTATAATATTTCAAATTTTATTTATTTTTATTAAATATTTTTGTCTCACTTTTTTATTTAGAACTTTTCTTCTTATTTGAACCTCTACCTTATATTATTGTTTGTAGATATTAATATATTTTAATTTATATTTATATTATTTTTTTTTTTGTCTACATGTTTAAATGTAAAGTTTATCCTCCCATTTGAATCTCTATTTTATGTGAAATTAAAGTTAATTTTTTGACTTGTATTATTTAAGATTTTGTACTTATACTCTCCCTTTATATATATGGGTGTTTGAATTATTATTATTTAGAAAAATTATAATTTTTTTAAAAATGTTTGATTTATAACAAATAAAAAGATATTTTATTTATTTTTTTAAGTGAGAAATTTAGTTATTTATTTTCAACTATCTTCCCTTATTAAATATATTTGAAATGTTCTTTTCAATTTTTTTTTTTCAATATAAAATTTTGTTAAATATTTATAAATTTAAATTTTATGATGTTGGATTGGTCACCTCATTTAGAATGTTAGATTTATCATCTCCTTCCAACTCATCATATATATGAATAATATTAAATATAAATTACAAATATTACACATGTTAATAAAAATAAAACAATAAAACCACACATCTATTATTAAATAATCATTAAAATGACTTAACCTCTTCACACTCAATTTATGTGATCTCTCTATTTTCTTAAATATTTTGTAAGATAATATCCTTTCACACTTAACTTATATGGTTTCTCTCTATATTTTTAAAATATTTTTCACAATGGTAACATGATCAAACATCATTTGCTTCCTCCTCCTTTCTCAATGGTAACATGATCAAACATCATTTGCTTCCTCCTCCTTTCTCAATGGTAACATGATCAAGCGTGCATCATTTGCTTCCTCCTAAAGATTTATTGTTTCTTTAATATTTTTTAAAGAGTAGAGTAAAAGAACACTATACTTTTATTAAGAATAATTCATATTTAAAGTTTCATATGTGTATCATATATAATAGTGTAATAGCAAATAAATTCACTTTTAATTTAATTAATTAAATGTTGACAGATGAAAATAAAAGACATCAATTAAACAGTTTAAAAAAACATAAATAAAAGATAAAGAACGATGGATTTTAAAAAAAAACAAAGAAAGACTCAAAAAAAAACAAACAACAATCTCAATAGAAAAGATAAACTCCCATTCCCTGAAACTCGATTGCTTCAAAATTAAAACCTGTTCCCTGACACTCTATCGCTTAAAATTTTAAATCTGGGTACAACCTGCATAGTCAAAACAAACTGCCATTGTGAGGGTACTGAGCACCCAAGTCACCTTGACGCACGTTTTTTCTCAATCGTTATTGCATGGTCTGCAACCATTTTTATGGACAAAGTCGCGGGTAGGGGAAGAGCCGAAGGTAATGGCGTTGAAGAGTGTACTGAGCCGCCACGCTGGCTGTTGCAAGCTTTCATGGTAGTCAAAACCTTACAGGGATTTATAAAGAAGTTAAAAATAAATAAACAAATAAATTAGTGATTTGTGTATTCTGTATGTAGCCAGCACATGTATCCTTTGTTTCTGATCTTCTAAAACAGTTAAAACCCTAAGTGAATTTATGGAAGAGAAAATGAATATACACAATAAATTTATCAATGAGATATCGGTGAAGTGGTTAAAATTGTTTTTTTTTTTTAAAAAGTTTTATTCAGATTTAATAGATTTAATTTTTAGTAGTATATTAAGTCAATTATGGTCTAGAGAAATGTTTATGGGATTTGTTATAATTATAGTGATATTTGTAAGTCTTATAATGATTGTAGTGATATTTATAGAATTGTTGGTAATCGTTGTAATAATTGTAAGAGGATCTGAGCCTTCTATTTATATTTCAAATAAATTCATAATTCAATTTAAAATGTTCCAATTTATAATTCTAAATTCTAAAAACACAATTACCAATTTAAAAAACAAATTAAAATTTGAAAATCAATCGAGAATTAATTCACTTACCAATTTTTGTGTGTTTTGATTGACATGATAATATGCACCATATTTATGCGGTTTGGTTGAATTAGTTTGTTTAAAATCTGAATTGAATTGATATATTAAAAAATCCATACATATCTATAAATACATTAAAAGACAAATCAAATATGTAATTTAATGTATATTGGATAGAATACATAATGAACATAATAAAAATAAAAGTTAAAAGACATTCATTTAGATTAATAGATTAAAATAATTTAGGTTTAAAATAGGTGTTTTTTAATAAATTAAGTTTTAGATATATTAAAAGATGCCTGTGTATTAGAAAGATAAAATATTTTCTTTTAAATTTTAATATTAATATGAACTCATAAATTTATTATATTTATATTAATATGAAGTTATTATAAATTATTTATAACTACATTAATTATAATGTAAAATTGATATAATATATATTTAAGAAATATAATTTAACTTAAAATATATTTTAAATATAAAGAGTAATGAGAGTAATATGAAGAATAAAGGAGAAAATGATGAAGAGAATACACTCAAGAATATGGAACACAACAAAAAAATGTACCAATAATGGATGATGTTAAAATGGAAAAAGAGTAGAAAAAAAAAAAAAAAAAGTAAAATAGAGACTTCAATCCCTAGAGGATCAAATGTATATAGTTTGAATATCATAAACTTATTATTATACTACATACATATCATATATTTATATTTACCTTTTACTACTAACATCCATATCTTATATAAATCTATATAAAATACATGGAGAGATATCATTCTCAAGACACCTGTATCATATTAAAATTGTGACATAAGTGGAATAGCACCCTCAAGAATGATAGCTCTCGACATATTTTAAAAATATTTATCTAAGATATGTACACTAATATTTATAATATTAACCTCCATAAAAATAATGAACTTCATACTTAAGATTTCATATGCCTTGATTATTTGTCACATGTATATATTTCCAACAATTTCCTTCCCCTTGGCTATATGCAAGGAATTAAAGTGGAACTTTGGTTAAATACATTTATGATGTCTTTAAATTACAAAATTAAGTGAGCCGTACAATTGTAATGCATCTTTGGAGAGATATTTGAAGGAAGACAAAAATATAATACTTATAAGCTATAGTTGCAATATCATTTATGTTGGTAAAAGATATGTAAAACCCATAGGGAAACTACAAATTGTAGTAATGTTATTATTGGATACAAATGTAGATCTTAATTAAAGAATTAAAATGAGTTTTGTAATTGATAGAGGTAATATTTATTTTATTTATTTTTATTATTAGAGTGTTTCAGTATATTTTATTATACAAATAATAAAGTACAAAATATGATATAGTAATGTAGCTGACTAGTATTTATGGCTTAGATTCCATGCTAGAGGATAAAAGCTCAGCTCAAATAAAAAAAAAAAAAAACACATGAGCAAACATCTAACCCAAAAAATACATGGAAATCACAAAATTATAAAAATATCAAAAGAGAATTAAGTAAGAGCTGTAACCATTGAAAGAGGAGATGGAGGATCTTCCTTGGGTGTTTGAGTAGTCCAAATTAAAGGCTTTACTAAAGAGGGATCTGAGGCGACCCAACCATCCATGGGGAAGGCATATTTATCTCCCATATATCAATGGAATGAAGTAGAGTTACAGTGCCATAAGGGCTAGTTGGAGAAATCCTTTAAGAGGGCCTTATGGTCGACCATTGAATGTGAGGGGATAAATGATTGTGATTATGAGAACTATTTTTATGTCTCTTGGGAGGTGAAAGTGGCATATAGTGAGGTGGGACATCTTGGCATATGCAACTTAGTGTACAAGAAACACCCCTTAGTGCTCCAATAACTCTTGAAGATGATGGAACTCCATGAAAACCTTCATTGTTTGGATTTTTATCTACTTGCAAGGTGAGTATATCACAATAATCTTGTCATTAATAAAAAAGAGACAAGAAAAATCTTAATTGTTAAAAAAGCATTTTTTTTGGCTTTCCATCACTTGAAAAGAATTAAAGTTCTAAAGAAAGTCCATAAAAAATTAATAGAAACAACACAGTTAGCCAAATCACTAAGGATGTTGAGGCATCATGAGAAGGACTTCTGGTGGTAAGGTTGGAAAAGGGTATGAATTCATTACCTTGTAGGTTGGGCTCTTAGACATGATCAAAATGTATGTTTTAAACACTTTGGGCACTTGTAGTGGGGCATTTGGGTTGAGTAATTTAAATATGGTAGAGACATTCTTTGAGAAGAAGATCCTAATAAAATAAGCACGAAAGGAAATGAGCCATTTTGGATTGAATATTATCCTTCTAAATTTAGTCAAGATGGGAAAGCCAAGTCTTGGGGGAGTAATTGAGATTCTAATGCCTATTGAGCTTGCTAAGACCATAAGATAACGGAATTATGACTTGATAGGGGAGTCATGGGGAGTAATTTTTGAAGTGGGTATCACAAATACATCTCAAATATTTCCACTAGGGGCATGGCTCTTGCAAATCTAGTTTGTGCAACATAACATCTAGTAGTAATTATTGAATGCCGAGAATAACATGTAAGTCTGCATTGTTTAAATTGAATTTCACTTTCAAACAAGCTAAGGAGCCCAGTCTATAAAATAAAAAAAATACTTTATGGTATGAATTTCTTCTCTATAGATCCTTAGAGATTTGATACCTAGCAATTATGCTAACAGAAGATTGGTATTAGTCATGATGTGAGACCGCCAATTATTATGGTCATTGAAGGAGAGACTAGTACAAAAACCATCACCTACTCATATCAAATGGGGATTCACATCCTCCAAATCCTTCTACATGATTATTCCCTTAAAATATCCTTCAATTGTAATTGGAGCAAAAGCAATATGAAGGGTGTGGAAGCCAATATTTTTTCAAATAGATTTACCATAAGGAGATCCATAAGAGATATAATGTCATATAATAGTTTTTAAAGTTTCATTACCTTTAATGGATATGACCACCCACTTATCACATAAGGTAATACTCTATCTATAAATATAGATAATCCCTATACCTCCTTTCTCTTGAGGAAGGCAACAAATGTCATAGGAAACTATATGAAACCCTATCATTTGCTTGACATTTTACCAAAGAAAATATCTTATAATTTTATCCAGCTTGTCATAGGAGGCTTTATAGGGAGCCCAAAAAGAAGAGTACAGACAACAAAAAAAGTCTAAAGACATTATGTATGAGGAAACATAGAAAAAAAACATAAAAGAAACTAGATCTAAAGAGAAAGATTCTCCCACCTTTTAGCCAAAGACTCCATAAATTCATCCAGCTTTTTGAAATTCTCATGTCCATCCTCCACAGCTATAGACTCAAGATATTGCAACACAAAAAGATTCAGTAACACAGTACGCCTGAGCATAGTGAAAACTGAGTGTTCTAGTTTCTTAACATGACCCCTCAAGGCAGCAATGCCATTCCTATAATCAATGCCTTCCTCTATCTCATCCTGCCTAATTCATCCAAAAACATCCTTCTCCCATCACCATTATTAACCTTAGAATCACCCACAACACCACTATCTGCATTAGTCTATTTGTTCCCATTCTTACCCTCTGCATCCTTTAATATCTCTTAGATTTTAATAACCTTGCACTCATCCCCCTGGGTGGATTCTTCAGAAGCACTATTCAAATAATCAATAAGTTTAGTTTTTGGTGTAAGTTTTCTAGTAATCCTCCCTAACCTCCTAACACCAGAAGACAATCCCTCCTTCCTATCCTTAGTAGATAGATTGGTTTTACTACTCGGTCCCATAGGAGTACTGCTAAGATTTTTAGGGGTCCCCACATCACCCCACACAATTTCCTCTACCCCCTCCCTCACTTTCCTATTCCTACTCTTTGCACTAATTTTAAGGACCAGAGTTTGGATAGCAGTCCCCATGTTAGTATCCTCATTAGAAAGAGAAAAATTACCCCCTTTCATCTTATGAAAAGCAGGGGAAGGGAAAGGCTCTTCTAATACATCAGTATCATCATGTTTGGTAGCAATTTCACTGCTATGGGACTAGATAGGCTTAGGTGACTCTAGAGTAAGGTAAAAATTATAAAGGTAGAGAATAAGACATTGGTGTAGGGCAATGGGTTTCTTGGATGGTTTCTTAGCCGACTTAGCTTTAACTCTAAAAACTGAATGCTTAAGGAAAGAAAGCAAATAAAATGGGAAACTAATATGAGCATTGCATCTAAAATGATTCAGTAAAGGAAGATAATAGTTGTAGAACCTAGTAAACCTCCCCTCTAGAGTGAAGTATTTCATAAGGAAGAAACACATATCATCCCATGGCTCTGGCAGATTGTCTTGTTTGAATCCTCCCTAGTAAGGGACTAGTTCTTCACCTTCTCCAAGGAATAATTTTTGGTTAGAATGGTCCACCACTTTCTCTTTCCTTTGTAGCTTAGTCCCCTTAGATGATAGGCTAGTTGCCATATAAATAACTTTCTAAAAAACGTCAAACCCAATTCTCCCAACAATGACTCTGTGGCTATGCCAAGTATGAGAAAAAAATTGGACAAATTTTCATCATAACCATTAAGCCATTCCAAAAAAATGCTGATACTTTCCTTATAGTAATGCTGAACCACAACATTATCCTTAAAGTCACAACAAGAAACTAGCTCCATTAAAATCTTATCTCCACCAATTATAGCCTTCCAAACAAAGACATGAAACCCCCAAAACTAGAGATTCATAAAGTTATTATTAAAGGATAGATTAGCCGTTATGATAAAAAAATCTACATGTAATATCATTAATAAAAGCTGCCTTTTGAAAGACCAATCGAAGCCTACTCTTCCCATGCTCAAACATGATTACAAGGGGATCTATATAATTAGCAAATAAGCACCTCACCTTAACACAAGGGAGTAATAAAGCTAAGATGACATTGATAAAGTGAAGTATAAAAAGCATGTACTTCAGGATACACATCAACATCTTCTTGCAAAATCATTATAATAAATTATCTTTCCTAAGATAATTATTCATCATCAACACATCATCTCCTTTCAGATCATGTCCCTTATATTTAAAGGGATGTTATTAATTTGGTGCCAACAACACCAATTAGAAAATTGTTAACCTAATTCTACAAGAGCATCCGCAACCACGTTGCCCTCTCTCTATATATGAGAGAATTTAATTCTGGGGATCTACTGTAGAAGGATCTGAATGTCCACTATAATGTCCTTCAATTTCTATCCATAATTTAACACATTAGTAACAACATCGATAATAATTTTGGAGTCTCCCAGAATGTACAATTACCTAATATTAAGTGAGATAGCCAATTTCACCCCCATAGAAGAGTAGAGGCTTCAACATAGTTATTGCTTTGAAGGTCTATCCCACCAACATAGACAAAAACCATGCACCCCTTGTCATCCCTGATAATTCCACCACTACTAGCCTTACCATCCACCTTAGATGCTCCATAAAAATTTAGTTTGAGCCAATTAGACTTTGGGGGATCCATATGGTATTCAATCTCTGAAACTATTTGAAATTGTTATGAGCTAAAATTTGGTTTAGAATTTTCCAATTAGTCGCAATCTACTTCTCTTCTTGAGAAAGAGGTTTTTTCATAATTTTGATGTGAGAATTGGTCACACTTTCCATGAGGATATTATAAAAATAATTGAGAACCTAAGAGGTATCCCTAGCAACATCCCTATAATTCTTGTTATTATGCTCTTTCCAAATAGTCCAAGCAAGATAGGGCAGATTTTGGTTCCAAAGTGCAATCAGCCATGGATGAGAGAAGGACACTAGTTAGTAATAACTTCCCTAACATCACAATTACAAACCCGTTGAATGCCAAAATTCCTTAAAATAGTACTCTAAATTTCCCTGGCAAAATCATAGTAGATAATTAAATGAGAGACAGTTTCCTCCTTCTCAAAGCATAGAAAGCATCTATTGACCAAGGTGAATCCCCTCCTCTGTAAGTTATCTTGAGTTAGGATTATGTTATGAGCAATAGACCACCAAAACATATTAATTTTAGGGATAAGTTTATGATTCCAAACTTTCCCCCAAATCTCATTATTAGGCATATCAAGGTTCAACAGATGGTAAGCAGATTTAACAGAAAAGCTACCTTTCTTATCTATCTACCAATATAGCTCATCTCCCCTAGGAAAAGAGGGATTCTGACCCCCCAAGAAAACTATTGGATAGACCGCATCCTAGGATAGAGATCAGGTTGATGGGTATAACACTCCAAAATATTTTTCCAACTCCTAATACCATTGTTATTGTGAATATAATGACAAAATTTATTCCCAAAAAACTATGTATCAATGCCATCAATGCATCCATAATCACCTTTCATAGCCAAGGCCTTATCATTCAACCAAATATATTCCCATAGTTAATAGAATTACCATTCCATAGTTTCCATCTAACACCATGCTTGAGAAGACTTCTAGACTTCAGCATTTTGTTCCATATAACAAATCCCTTGGGAAGCCCTTCCTGATGTTATAAACTAAAGTGGTCATTTCCATGAGGATAATTGGATTTCATAATGTCTCCCCAATCTTTAAGGTTGTTGATCAAATTCCATTTTATTTTGGATAGGAGAGCTTTATTCATATTCCTGGTAGATCTAATATTAAGACATCCATGGGATTTGGGAAGACAAACTTTCTCCCAACTAACCAAAGACATTCTCTGCTTGTCTTCCACC
Source organism: Torreya grandis (assembly GCA_037957365.1). Lineage (NCBI taxonomy): Eukaryota > Viridiplantae > Streptophyta > Pinopsida > Cupressales > Taxaceae > Torreya > Torreya grandis. Next base: position 577,720 of record JARHVA010007419.1, read on the forward strand.
CCAGTCCATAAGAATTTTCTTTGAATTTGATCAAATTTGTCACCAATAAACTTAGGCATTTTGAAAAGAGATAGAAAGTAAGTAGGAATACCTTGCAACGAAGCATGTAGAAGTTGAAGCTTGCCAGCACTATTGAGTAGCTTCCTCTTCCAACCAACCAACTTCTTTTGAGTTATTTATAGAATTCCATTCCAAAATCCTTGAGACACCTCCTTGAATATGAGGGGGAGGCCAAGGTAGATAGCAGGGAGATTCGATTTAGCGCACCCAATAATATTAATGTTTTTTTTGCTAAATATCAGCTAGAGTATTAAAAAATACACATTGCTCTTCTGGAAGTTTATGATTTGAATAGAGGCTTTGGCATAGTCATTTAGAATATTCTTCCATCTATGAGCTTCAACCATAGAAGAGATACCGAAGAGGATGATATCATCCACAAACTGTTGCATAGACATAGCAGGAAGGGAAGAAGCGGGTTTAATACCAAAAATTTATTTAGAGGTAATTTTAAATTGAACATATCTCCCAAGGGCCTCAACCATCATGATAAATAAATATGGTGAAAGATGATCCCCCTGTCTAATCCCCCTTGAGGAAGAGGAAAACCCCCTAGGGATGCCATTGACCAGAACAAAGAATTTAATAGTGGACACTGCCTCCCTAATAAGAAGGGATGTTTTATCATTAAATCCAAAAGTTTTAATGACTTCAAACATGAATTTCTATGAAACTCTATCATAGGCCTTAGAGATATCTAGCTTTAGGACCATTATAGGGATTTTGCTCTTATCCATAGAGTGGATAGTTTCATGAGTGGAGATCACAACATCAAGAATTTGTCTATCAGGGACAAAGCCTTTCTACAAAGGGGAAATAATTTTATCTAGAAAAGGTTGAAACCTCAGGACAATCAGTTTAGTGTACAACTTAGAGATTTTATTACATAAGATGATGGGTCTAAAATAAAAAAGATGCATAGGCTTTCACTTTTTAAGAACAAGAAAAATAAAAGTATTGTTAATATACTTTAGAAGTTTACCAGTTCTAAAAAAATCCCTTACAATAACACAAACCAAGTGAATGGGTGCCATAGAACCATAGCCCTCCTACCAGAACAACTAACATATCCTCTCTATTCATAAATTTAAATAGAAACAATCCTCTTACCATAGCAATAAATGACACACTACCTTTAATCCTCTACTGATTAGCCACCCATTTCCTCAGCATCTCATTATTAGGATGAAGGGAGAAAAACTTACCAACTAGAGAAAGATCCATGGCTGCCACTATTTCCTCAACCAAGTCATCAAGAATATCCAAAGCCATCCTTTCCAACATTTCCTTTTGGACTAGGACCCTCTATGCACCTTTATGGGAAAGAGACATCTTCCCAGCTAACACCTCTTTACATCCCTTGGAAGGATCTTCACCCATTGATTCTTGGTCCTAGAGGCACTGCCCAAGGTAGTGACCTCCATCATCACATTTCTTTGTTGGGATGCACCAAGCTCCTCTAAATTTTTTTCCCACCTTTTCAATCCAGTCTTTGCTCGACATGCTCTGTGACTCGAGATGTTGAAGCTATTGGAAAATATGTTAAATATGCAAAATAATGTTGGGATAAGCACTTTTGATAGACCAAAGCTATGAATCAGAGTAATAGGGGAGCACCTTCTTGAAGTGGGACATGTAGGTGGGCCTGGGTCTGTAATGTCCATCAAACAATTCACATCCAAAATGCCTCACTATGTTTTGCATGGTCCATAAGGAGAAGTGTGACCCCTACCTCCAGGTGTCCACATAGACACTTTTTGAAAGAGTCCTCATGTATTTAATGAGAATGGAACTTGGGTTGATGAGTATAAAGTACTTGTATCTCACCAATACACCAAGCCCTTGAATAGCCCAAAAAGAAGAGTAATAGACATGAGTAGTTGACAATATTTTAGTGCACACTTATAGTTTCCATGCCAAGGAAAGAGGTTTGGTAACCCAATACTCCATCTTATTTTCATCTCGGTTTAAGATATATTGCCATAACTTCATAGGAGAAATATTAAAGGAAACAAAATGCCCAAAATTTGAACTATTTTTCTCTATTGATCTATTTCCACTTAAAGTGGAGAATCCAATTTGGTATAGGCATCAAACTCTATCCAAAAAATATAGTTTAATCCATTATAAATTATAACCAGAATCCAGTAAATAAGTGTATAGATGTTGCATGGATTTTGTGAAAGTATTTTCCTACTCTTCAAGAGTAAGGAAAGTATCATTATCAAAATGCTTGTTAATGAGATGAGATAATTAGTGAGGTATAAAAATACCTATAATGAGACCCCATTCATCCTTATGAGATAGAAGATAGTGAAGATATTATAAAAAGAGAACATATAAAGCTAGGGTGAGCAAGAAACCTTGGTAGATGGTACACTAGAGGCAAACACTACTATATTTGAGGCCATTAATAGTGAGATAGGTAGAGGCATCCACCAACAAGGTTAAAGATACCAAAATAAAAAATGGCCAAAACTAAGACCTTACAACATGGATATGATGAAAGGCCACTCAATATTATCATAAACTTTTTCAAAGTCCAATTTAGTAAAAATGGTTCTATGTTGAGAAGCCCTATCCCATTCCATAACCTCCCAGTAGTAATAAGAACAACAAAAACATAATTCAATTTAATAAATCTCATTTTCTTAGGTCTAAAAATTATAGGAAGAATGAGACAAAGATGATTATCAAGAAATTTTGTAAGGATCTTATAGGACACATTAAACAAAGTGAAAAGCCTCCAACTAGTGATGAGCTTCAAGTCACTAGCTTTACGTGGGAAGATGCACAAAGTTTGGGGATAAAAAGAGTGCCCAAATGGAAAACATAAATTTTCATTTGAAAAGGGTGTATTCTATTTTAAAAAAATTGAACCTATGTTGCCTTGGTATGGTGCCAAGGCAAAATGATGTATGCCCTTTGTGGTTTATCAAGGGCACATGCCCGTTATAAAATTGCATTTCTACCCAAAACCAAGATAGGTGGTTGATGGTGTTTAATGAGTGTCCATGAAATAATGACATCCCATTATATTTTTTGAGAAAACCTTATTGTGAGTCTATTTTACAAGAAATACCAAGTTATTTTGAGATGAAGGCCTCCCAAAGTAGGGGAGGTGGATCCTCATTTGATAAACCTAGTGCTAAGGGGGACCAAAACCACCAAAATTGAGTTCAAAGAAATAAAAAGAAAAAAATACATAGTTCTATCCCTGAAATATTGCATCTTAGTACATAGATGGACACCCTTGAGATAGTTACTAGTTCCACATAATTCATGATTGGCCATGGGATGCATTCAATGAGGAGTTATATATAGGCTACTCATGGCAGCTCATCTAGTAGTGTCCCTTTTACTATTAGTGCTATTGTCCCTCCTACTATTGGCGCTATTGTCTCTCCTACTAGTGGTGGCATAACTAGTAGTCATCCTAAAATTCTTATACATCATTGTAAATCATGTGGGAGAAAGAGTACTAGACCACTTGATCAGGCTAGATATACATGTGTTACATCTACAAATCCAATAGGTAAACTTATGGATACTATACATACATTTATACAACACTTTATCACATAAAAATATATGGAATATGCAGTTCATTCAACATATTTACACACTAGTACATAATTATATATTACATCTAAAGTTTTTTTAACACCTCAATACACTAGCACATTAGAGGATACGCCATATGTACCTACTTTATGACCTCAGGACAGTATCATGCCAGAGTATATGTCATATGTAGTTTATTCATTATCATAAAACACTAGCATGCTAGAGTATATGCCATTTTCAGTCACTTCAACACCTCAAATCAGAACACAACCATTCATGTAGGGAATATGTACTTCACCTTCTATATTTGACATATAAAGTTTTATTAATTATAGTTTGTTTTTATATATAAAATAATATTAACTTTATATTTTAGTATATGTTTGCTTAATTAGCTAATATTTGACTTCTTTCATTTGTTTCTTGTATATATAATCACTGATATCTTATGTACCCTAGCTGGCGCTTACATTTTATTATTAAGGCTACAATTAGCACTACAATACCCTACACTTAGGTTGGGAAATAAAAAAACATCAAGTTATTATATTGTTTTAAAATATTATATACACCATAATTTCAGTATGAAAGGAATATTTTATTTATTTATTTATTTATGCTTCTCTCTCTCTTTTTTAAGTACAAAAGGAATACTTTTAATTCAAATATTAAAATAGTTTATTTTTATTTGAATTATAATTGACCTATTTCATTTGATGGTTTTCTATATGATGAAGGATGTTATGGGTACCCCACATAGATCTAAACAACATTTGACTAATTTTGTAGTTTCATCCTAAGATCTAGTATCTCCACAATAGTGCTAAATTTAGAGATAGAGACTGGTGAGAATACATATTAAAATTGTTTTTTAACTTTAAGTAATGATAATCTATATGTTATTTATATGTGTATAACATATCAATCTAACACTATATGTATGCTCCATAAGAATCTACATCATAGATATATTCACAGTCATATAGCTTAAGATAATTGTTTAGGTGGCATGTAGTAAGTCTAGAATCACCTTGTTGGAAAAAAACATCCTTGAAAACTCTATTATTTTTTATATATCATTTTAATGAATTAAAAATTATCTTTTATATGTTGTGTAGGTGCCATAGTGTTATGAGGTTATGGTAGAGATAGTTCATCCTTCAAAATATGAGAGGACAGTTTATCCCTATAATAAGTCAGGCAACACCACCAATTATACATATATGGAAATAAGGAATAGTTTATTTGGAGGTAATGAGCACCATGAGAGCTAGGTGTAGGCATACTATATTTTGTATGCTGATATGTCTCACATTGTATGCTTATATGGCAGATTTTGTACATGTATATAATGGATAATATTGTATCTTGATATATATCATATTTTAGTGTCATCGTAACATAATTTGGATATGCATACATACTATGACATATCTATATGAATCATACACTATTATGCTTTGTGTATACATATTTACCTCATATATGTCATTATTATTTATTGTTGTTATTGTTACATACATGTTATCATTCTCAAAATTATTCATAAATGAATAATTTTTAAATCATGGTTATTGGCCTCAAATTTTGGCTAAGAATTTGTCCATTTTGGCATAGAACTAGCATGACGTGAAAGGAACATAGCGTATAAAGTATATGTCATTGAACTTGATGGGTGCAGAAGAACCATGATGTGGAACCTACAGGGTGTGAGAGGACAAGGGTGTAGAAGAAGTAGTGCAAGAGGACCTAGTTAAAAGTAAATTAATTTTGAAGAACCCAAGAGCATAGGACTCGATGCAATAGTGGAAGACATGGGAGGTGCATGAGAAATGGGAACAACTATGGACCGATTCATATGGGTCACGCGGACCTTATACATTAGAAGTTATATATTGGCCTGTAAGAAGATGAACACATGGTAGTAAGGAACTAGCATAGAGCGAGTATATAGGGGGTACAAAGGCCAGGGTCCTTAAGAAAAGTTAGATGACAAAGTTCCATGACTCTTAATATATTGAGATTTCATTGGTCATTTACTTTTGTCATTAATATTTTAAATACTTTATTAGGGATAAATAAGTATAAATACGATTATTATAAAGCATGAGAATGATGGAAAGTTAGCTTAATAAGGCTTATGGTTAATATATGAGTTGTTATTTTATAATTATTTTGTATTCATGTTTAGTTAAATGGATGAGTTGTGTAGCTATATTAGGTTTAATTGACCAATTTCTCAGTTGAGACTTAATAGGAAATCTTCCAAATTCTTGTCTTCTTTATAAATAACTAACTCTATAATGAAATGGCATTAGTCTGCATAATTATGGTAGATAAGCTTAGTAATCTTAGAATCAAAGTAGTATGTCAATGTTTTCATGTAGTATACATTTAATTACATAATCAAAGGAAGGATATGACTAATTTTATATTACTACACAACATAGTCTATAGGAATCTTTATTTAGTTGAATACTTTGGGTGAGTGTACAAGACCATAGTCTTGCATAAAAGGGCTAGAGCACTAGCTCATTGGGATAAAATTCAACACCAAGGCTATATTAACTATAATAAACCCAACATTTTGGTTTTGTTAACAAGACCCATAACATTTATTGCATAGTCATAGAAGATGTTTGAGAGTATCACTCTTAAGAATATAGAATAACAAATTACCTAAGTTAAAGATAAATTTTGTGGTTCCTTACCTTGAACTAGGATTTTATGCATGACAATGTGTAGAGTAGAATATGTATAGTACATTGTATGATTTTTTTTTACTAAGATCTTGATTCATTTTCAATCTGAGATATCTGCATACACTCAAGGATGATCACAAAACCTTGGGAGAAGATAGTCTTGGACATTAGGATGATATAGATTTAGCACAACTTAGAGCTCCATGGACACAAGCTATCAACATTTGGTCGAGAGGAGTTTTGAATAAATACATTATAGAGTATGCTATAAATACTTCTTCATGTCCTGAAGAAGCCAAGTTCCATTTCCTCAGAGAACTATGTGGTTGTTACATTCAAAATTTTCTATTAGAAATCAAGAAGTTATTTATTGACTATGGACATGAAACTATGCTAATGGAGAGTTAAATCCTTTTTTGTGTGAGCCATACATTCTGATAGGGAGTGAAGAAGAGTTGGTAAAATATTTGAGGTTCAAAATAGTAGCTAGTTAGTGGGCATTGTGGAAGTATGATGAAGCTCAATAGAGGATTATAGGAGTAAGAAGTGTGAGAAGAGATTGAGATAACTTAGGAAGTGTTGTTAGGATCTAAGGAAAGTGGAAACACATAAAAAAGACCCAATCAATTTCAAAGCATATCTCATGTCACTTTTATCATATCAAGAAGAACCTAACTAGACAACAAAAACTATAGAACCAAGATTGAGCCAACTAGACTCCCCAACCATAGTACGTGCTCATGCTTTTGACTCATATGACATACAAATACATAATTAGGATACATACAGTGTATAAATAGAGATTGAACTTCTAAGGGGTATTCAAATTGAGCCAATTGACACTCATATAGACCTATCACTTTCCTTCCTTTTACAAGGGAATTTCATGGCATAATTTGGAATGCCTGGAAGACTTGGCATTTAGGATGGATAGAATATGGGTCCAACTGTAATTAATCAACTAGTCAACATAGCCCATGGTATGGATATTGTTGCTGGAGGATCTAGAGGTCCTAAAGGCTCTAGAGGCACTGGAGATGGATTGGGAGGTGGCACAAGAGGAATTAGTGAACTTTCTCCTCATAGGATAGGATCTAGAGGTCCTCAACCACCACTAGGTTATGCACCTTAACCATTTATGATACATTTTTTTCTTTAAGGTGGTTTTTGTGACTACATAAAATCAATTTTTTAATTTCAAATTCACACTAGAGCACTAAATTTTGAACTCCAGTTCACAAATATTACTTTAAAATGTTTTTTTATACATGTATGAAACTAACATCTATTTATTGAAATATAAATAGTAATCTCTAATTTTAACTACAAATGATCATTTTTTCACAGAAGGCATACAATATATTTTGAATGTCTTGTCAAAAACTATAAGTTTTATATTTTTTTCATTTTTTCATTCAATAGGTATAAATTGTGAAAAAATGGTTTACATTGGTCATCCTAATAAGGATAAAATAAAACTATCACTTTTTGATGGATTTGGTATCCCTCAAGATTATAATCAATAATGTCTTTCCTAGATTGAAGACTTTGATGTTCATCTACTTGAAGAAGAATATGAATCAGATGGAGAATAAATTAAGGAAGATGAACATGCATCAAATAAATAGAAAAGAACATTCAAGTCCAAATTGAAAATAATATTACAATGGACTTTTGCTGTAAAATAATAAAATGGTGTTGAAAGGATAAAATGTTCTTGATGTGTAAAATATAAGAGAAACATTATGTTTGCTAAATATGGGAGTACCACCCTTCAAGTTAGTTATATGAAAACCTAGTAGAATTAGAGCTTCATAAATTTACTTTAAAACTATTTGAGGGAGAAATAAAATGAACTAGAAATCTAATTACCAAGAATGTATAACTAATGGTAGACATTGAGAAGGAGAGAATAATATCAATGATTGAAAATATCTATTTTTTTGTAAAGTGCATGATTTAAATTTAGAACTCTATAATTCAATTTTTGACTTGACCATTTATAAAGTAATTTAACACTATTGGAGTTGTTGCCAGAATATGGATAATGCGAGTGCAATAGAGACGTGATCATATGAGATGAAACAAGTGTACACCACATAGATGCTAAAACAATTTGAAAATTACACAAGAAGATAAATTGCACAAGACAAAATGGAGAAAACTAAAATTTGATTAACATGAGATGGCCAAAGTGAAGAATACATATAGGAGATCATGTAAGCAACTCCTCCACAAAAGGTGGCCAAGGCACCCCAAGAATAGACTGTAACTCCTCCATGAAAGGTGGTGACAAGGTGCTAAGAATAGAGAAGTAACTCCCATCAAGGGAGTTACATATTACATTCTTATGACACCTATGACACATCTATGACACACATCTCCACATAAGCTAGCCTATCCCACAAATGTAGGAAAACTCCATGTAAGCACAAGAAATACAATTTCCCTATTTAAAAAATAGGGAAAAATAAAAACCTACACTAATACCCCCACCCATAAGTGTAGCTTAGGTGGGCAGTGTGGAAATATAAAATGGGTCCCAACAACTAGGCCTGATGAGGTACCCATGTACAAATGTGATCTCCCATAAGATAGAGAAAAGGAGAAAACCAATAGGAAAAAACTCCCCCCCCCCCAAAAAAAAAAAGAGAGACATAAAAGAAAGAAGAGGCTAGTGGGCCCTCCCTAAAGATGATGCTACTACAGATGTAGACCACAACCAAAGAAGAGCTCGTAGATGAATGAACTTGATCTCAGTGAAAGGTTTGGTGAAGATGTCTACAACCTACTCCAAAGACTGGCAAAATATCAAGTCAATGACGTGACTATGAATAAGCTCCCAAATGAAATACATGCAAATTTATATGTGCTTGGTCCACTGGTTCTGAACTGAATTCCTATAAATCTAAATGGTACTCTGGTTGTCACAATAAATGATGGTGGTTTGCCTGATAGGAATGCCAAACTCAGAAAGAATCCTCTAAAGCCAAATAGCCTCAGTAACTGCATTAACAGCTCCCCTGTACTCTACCTCTATGGATGATATAGCAATAGCATTCTACTTCTTGCTAGACCAACTGATAGGACCTGAACGTAGAGAGAAATTGTAACCAGAAGTGGACTTGCGAGTCTGTGAATCACCAACCTAGTCTAAATTTGTATATCCAACCAAGTTAACCTCTATGCCAAATCTGTAATGAATCTTGTATCTATGTGAACCCTGTATGTAATGCAAGATCCTCTTAGTTACTTTCCAATGCATCTCATGAGGTTCCTGCATGAATCTAGAGATAAGTCTCATTGTATATGATATGTTAGGCCTGGTGTGAGTCAAGTAGATGAGACTACCAACAAGTTGTCAATACCGAGTGGCATCAACCAATGGTGAAGAACAATTAGCCTCAAGCTTGACTCCTGATAGAAAGGGTGTTAGAGATGGCTTGTAATCAGCCATGTGAAACCAAGCTAATAAGTCAAGAGCATACTTAGGCTGTGAAAGAGAAATCCCTAAATCTGACTGTGAGATTTCAATGCCAAGGAAGTAGTGAAACAAACCCAAGTCTATCATTTCAAATATATCCTAGAGAGATGCCTTCACCACTGTAATAGTCGATGAAGAACTCCTGGTGATCAAAAGGTCATCAACATATAGAACCAAAATCAAGAGCGAATCATCTCACTGTAAGAAGTAGACATTGGGATTAGAATGGCACCTAGTGAAACCTATTGTGAGAAGAAAGGAATCCATCTTGGAATACCAAGCTCGAGGGCCCTGTTTGAGGCCATAGATAGATTTACTAAGTCTGCATACTAAGGAAGAATCCTGAATAAATCTTGGCAGCTACTCCATGTAGATCTCCTCCTCTAGGTCTTTGTCAAGAAAGGCACTCTTCACATCCATCTGGTGCACATCCCAACCATGTGCTATGGAAATAGCCAAGGTGAGTCAGATAGAAGTTATCTTTGCAACAGGTGCAAAGGTCTCTGAGTAGTCAATGCCTGCCACCTATGAGAAACCCTTGGTGACCAATTGTGCCTTGTACTTATCAACTGGCCCATCTGATGTAAACTTGGTATGATATATCCACCTACATCAAACCATCTTTCTTCACTTAGGAAGCGAAGTCAAATCCCAAGTGTGATTTTTGATTAAGGAAGAATATTCTTCCTCCATAGCATTATCCCACTCAGGTACCCCCGATGCCTCTCAAAAAGTCTATCGATCCAAAATTAAAGCAAAGAATGCATGTAAGTCTCTCTAAAATTCCCCCTAGTATGTCTATCATCTGCAGGATCTCCTGCCCAAGTGCCAACAATCTCAAGTGTTTGTCTAGCCCAAAGTGGCCTAGAAGTGGGTGAGTCAGGTGCTAACTCCTCATCCTATGACTGACTAGAGGTGGATGACATTGTGTCACTATCCTTGCTGTCTAAACTCAAAGAAGAAGAATATGTCTCTGGCTCAAGAACCTGCTATGGATGATTTGAATTTGATGAGGAATCATCATGAAGAAGTATATCCGATGAGGGAGAAGAAGTGTCAAGTGTTGAGTCTCTAGGACTCTCCTAAAAATGGACACTTCTCTTGATGAACAACTCATGAGTGACGAGATCTAGAAGATGATACCCCTTAATACCATCTAGATATCCTATAAAGATGTAAGGCTTGGACTGACGTTCCATAGCTTTGCATTTCTTCTTTAGAATGTGGGCCATGGCTGGGGATCCAAAAACCTTGAGGTGCTCAACATTAGGTTTTTTTTATGCCAAGCTTCAAAATGTGTTATCCCTTTCAAAGCTTTGTGAGGAACCCTGTTTTGAATGTAGGAAGCACAATTGATGGCTTCAGCCCAGTACTGTGGTGCTAAGGATTTGGAGTGAATCATACAGCTACCCATCTCTTTCAAAAACCTATTTTTGCATTCAGTAACCCCATTCTGTGAAGGACTATAAGTGACCGTGTGCTACAAATCAATCCCCTTTATGGTGCAAAACTACTCAAACCTGATGTTGACATACTCCCCTCCATTATCAGTTTGAAGAAACTTGATGGATTTCTCACTCTGTTTCTCAACAAGAGCCTTGAAGTCTAGAAAATTTTCAAACACTTTAGACTTTTCTTTGAGAAAATATATCCAAGTGTACCTAGAGAAATCATCAATGAAAGTGAGGATGTACTTGGCCCTTGTGAAAGATGGTTTGGGAAAGGGTCCCAATACATCACTGTGGACTAACTACAAAGGTTGTGAAGCCCTCCAAGCTTTGCCTTTGTCAAATTTTTCTTTGGGATGCTTCCCAAGGGAGCACCCCTCACAAAGTCCTTTTGAGAATTGGACATGAGGCAAGCCAATGACCATGTCATTTTTGCAAAGTTGCTCAAGGTAGTGGTAGTTAAGGTGGCCAAACCACTCATGCCACAATTTTATAACTTCATCTGAATGAGTCAGCAATATTTTTAGAGAAGAATTTGGTGTAAAATGTGAGGTGTATAACCTGGCTTGGTGATTTACCCTACCCACTACCACTGTAGTATCACTACGCAATTCCTTGATAGCCACTAAATCTAGTGAAAACTCAACTCTCATGACCTGACCAATGTGATTGTTTTGGTACACTGATAGGAGATTGGTTGAAAGAGAAGGAACACTTAAAACATTATTGAATGTTCCTCCTTCCATTTCAACTGACCCTCTCCCTACAATGGAAACTGATGTGTCATCACCCAAACTAATTGAAGTCATGCTACAAGGCTCTAAAGATGAAAAATCAATTAGGGAAGAGCCCATGTGGTGAGAAGCACTCGAGTCAATGACCCATGAAAATGAAGAAGCAGTTGTAGCTACAAGTGCCTTGCCCTTTTATTTCTCCTTACCCTTGCCTTTTGCCTTTGTAGAATCTTGGGTAGATGAATTCTACTTGATGGACTCAGGAACACCTATGTTGTTCTTCTCTAGAAGATGAGTTAGGTGATCTATTTGTTTTTTCATGCATTTGTGTTCATCATGCCCTATGTTTTTACAATAGGCACACTTAACCTTCTCCTTCTTAGGTTTAGCATTGGAAGAGGAAGACTCAATGTTGTTTTTGGCAGGATTGTTGTTTCTTTCTTCTTCTCTTGTTCCTTGTTCTTTTTCTTCTTCTCATTTGTTGAAGTCTTATCCTTACCATTTCTAGCTATCAAAGATTGGGGTTGAGTAGACTTCATTGTGCCCATTTGAATTAGCTTATCTTGCTCCCTAGTTAAGTCAGCAATGAATGAATCCAAAGAAGGCATTTTCCATGTAGTGCCAAGGGTACGTTTTGTGGCATGGAAAGTGGAGACAAAGACTGAATAGCTTGGACCTAACTTTGAGAGAATAGAAAGGATGAGTTGATCATCTTTGTTCTCTATCCCACATTATTTTAATTACAATCTAAGGGCCTTAAACTTAGTGAACAAGTCTTGTAGGGTGTCAAATTTGCTAGGACTTAGACATATGAGTTCATTTTTGAGCTCATGACCTCTCATCTCATCAAGCTTTCCAAATAAGTTTTCTAGGGTGTCCCATATTTATTTGGGAGTCTTAGAGTTTTATAAATGGAAGAGAAGTTTTGGAGATATGGACAAGCTTAGTAATCCATAGGCTTCATCACTATGGTTGTACCACTTGACCTTTTAGCATCCGTGTTGGGTTCTATTTCAGTACCCATGGTGATCCTATACAACCCTTTGCTTCTAAGAATGACTGAAATTTTAACCTTCCATTCATGATAGTTGAAGGGTCTTAGGGGTTTAATTTGAAAATAATCTATTTTAATATGAATTTAGGTGAAATTGTGTTGATTGCAAGTTTGGAAATTATGCAGAAAGGAGAATGAAAGCAAAGATTTTCAAGTTGTGAAAAGAATTCACACTCCCCTAAAATGTTGAGCTTCCCCCAAATATGCAATTGCACACTCAAAATATGTCGAGCTTAGCTGAGAATGTGTCTTAGAGCAATCAGTGCAAGACTTAAACAAAATTTTTGCACTTTATAAACTAGTGAATTTTTAACAAATAACAAGCCTATGCTGTGGAGAATTGAAATACAAATACTTTTGCAAAAAATGGCACCCAAATCTGAGCTACCATTTGCAAGATATTAAAGGTTCAATTTTCCCATTAACTAGTGTTTTTGCAAAAAAAGTACTAAAACATAAAATAATGCCTATTTTGAGAGAGAAATTGGCCTTCCAAACACTCATTAGATTCGACATGGAATGAGGAATTCAAAGGAGGTTTGTGTGAGGGGGAATTGGCCTCCTACCAACCTGGGCCCCACCCTTCATCTTCATAGGTTGAAGATACAAGTTTTTTAAAAACCTCTAAATTGCTTTTTTTTTAAAATATTTTCAACTTACTTGTTTTCTAGCATACTAAATGAAACTGTGAAGTGATTAAAGTTAGAAAATATTTAAAAAAGCAATTATCAATGCCTAGTTCGAGTTGCCAGATGAGACGCCAGGCAAGGAAGGGGCACCATTTTATAAAAAGATGCTGGCAAAAAAAACAAATGAAAAGCAGATGTGGCAAAATGTTCTCACAAAAAACAAGGGCACACTTCTAGTTACTAGATAGTAGAACAAATGCAGGCAGTGGTACCCCCAAAAAAAGGTGCAGTTCATAATTTGCTCAGAAAAAACAAAAGAAATGAACTGCAGACCTGTTAGATGCCGTACGCACTGCTTGGCACCTAGCAAAAATAAAAAATTCAGCTGGAATAGTACCAATGTGGAAAAAATGCCACTTAGTCAGTAATTCAAAGCAAAAATCAATGCATATCAAACAACAACACCCAATCAGCCTCAACAAAAGGAAAATTGCTACTCACAGACTGCGCACTGGAAGGATATTGCACCTAGACTGGTTGTGCCTAGACTGACAGTGCCTAAAAGGATATTGTTGCTAATGCTGTTCCTCCCTCTGTTGCTCCACACAACAATGGCACCCAAGAATAGAAACTAGTTGCAGAGATCTATCTTTTCCTGTAGAATGACCAAGAGAAAAGGAATTCTACTACCTTTGTTAAAGCCACAACAGATCTAGACAAGATGTCTTGGCAAATTCTAACTTAGAAGCAATTTTTTTAAACAAGTTCAGTATGGATTTTCATGAGTTTTCAAGAAACTCTACCAAAGCTCTCAAATGTAACGGAGTTAAAAAAAATACTAAGGAAGAAAAGTAAAATTTTTAGAATAAACTAATAGCATAACCAGACACACGATTACCAGAGTGGCTCTGATACCATATCAGAGTTGTTTCCAGAATCTGGATAATGCGAGTGCAATGGAGACGTGATCACATGAGATGAAGCAAGTGCACACCACATAGATGCTAAAGCAATTTTAAAATTACACAAGAAGATAAATTGCATAAGACAAAATAGAGAAAACCAAAATCTGATTAACATGAGATGGCCAAAGTGAACAATACATATAGGAGAGCACGTAAGTAACTCCTCTACAAAAGGTGGCCAAGGCATCCTAAGAATAGACTGTAACTCCTCCATGAAAGGTGATGACAAGGTGCTAAGAATAGAGAAATAACTCCCATCAAGGGAGTTACTTATGACATTTTTATGACACCTATGACACATCTATGACATACATCTCCACATAAGCTAGCCTATCCCACAAATGTAGTAAAACTCCATGTAAGCACAATAAATATAATTTTCCTAATTAAAAAATAGGGAAAAATAAAAGCCTACACTAATAAACACATGCCTCTAATAGATGCATACTCTGTATATAAATATACCACATTTGGAAAAAAAAATTATACAAAATATGAAGGAGTTACATTATCAAAAGTTAAAATATGAGATTTTATAAAATCCATTTTACTTGATGAAGGTACTGATCAGACTATGGAACAACATTTGATAATTTATTTTCCAAATTTGGAAAATGAAAGAAGATATCAATATCTAACAAAATGTATAAGCCTCCTTCAAATAAATTTTGGAATAATGCAATCTATGTATGATGTCATGATATCTCTTTTAGTAGAGATGGATTTAACCATGATGAAGATAGTTGGATTTGGATCTCATAGGGATTATACTATGAGGGGTACTTGTGAAGTTTTATATACTAATATTCATGAAGATATCCTTAGTTATTAGATATTAGTTTCATATGTAATCAAGAAATATTAGTAGTAAATGATGTTTCATCTTATTTGTTAGAGCTATAATTTTTTTAAAAATTTGCAAAAAAAGTTTATTCATGCCTTGGAAAATTTGTTAAAAGACATGGAACACTAAGAGAGCTAATGGAGTAATTTAAAATTGAGAAGGTGTTGAAAATTCATTGAATTAGTGGACTCTCTAGAGGAAAGTTAATGGAAAGGCTTGTTAAACTCATGTTTTCTTTGTTTAAAGAATGGGATTTAGAAGATTAAATAAACTATGATTTGGAAAGAAATTTTTAATTACATTTTTGCATCTATTTGCTTGTAGATGTGCTTATTGAGTTAAATAAGTTGAATAAAATATTCCAAGAGGATCATGTCAACATTACTTCCATTGGAAATACTTTAGATATTACTATTGGCATGCTTCATAAGAGATTTGAGAGTTTTCTTAACTCTCAAATATTAAGGACACTAGATGATTGCATTGTATTGGATTTTTTGTTTTTGTTTTTTTTTTTAATAGTGAAGGTTATTGATTCACTAGATACAAGGTTTATGAATTTACATATATTCAATGTTGATAATTTTTTATCCATCGTAATAATTTAGAGGATATGGATGATAGATACCATCAAAAAAATATATGGTTAACATGGTTATGTAAAAAATTTAGTGTTGCGAAATCACCTATTATGGATACTATCAAATTTTTAGGTGAGATGGATAAATTAGTTCGTACTATTTATAAATTGTACCCAAAAAAACATATGTTTGAAGTGTGATATCTATGTAGGGGTGAACCTAAACAATTTTAAAGGTTTCCATGTTTGATGTAAATGACAAGCTATTCTTGTTATTCCAATAAGCACAATAATATGTGAAAGAGATTTCTCAGAGTTTAAATTTGATAAAAAGTGATGATATATCTATACTTTATATGAACACATTAGATATGTTAATGTTTCTCTCCCTTTGTGCACCTGATGCTCTAAATGAGGTAGATTGAAATGATATTTATGATACGTAGAATCATAAAAACATTAGAAAGCCTCTTCCACTTGACCAATAGCTCCATATGTTCCCCAACCATATTATGGTATTCCTAAATGGAAATATGATCACATGAACTTATTTGTATTATTTTTTGATGTATTGGTATTTCATTTGGGTTATTAATGTTGTCATTAGGGATTTGAGCACATGTTGTGGAATTTATTTTTATTTGAGAATGCTTTCAAATTTATTGGAGATGGTGCATGGTTTGTGAAGCAATAAATATTTTGAAGTTTAATAAATGAAAACATGACCAATTCCATCTTAGCATTAGAGTTATTCTATACTTTTTTGTTTGGTTGTTAGGAAACTATTCACATTTTTTCTTCAATGTGTCAAGGTTTGCATGATATCTCTACACAGTCTATTAAATAGCCTATGTTTTTGAATTTAAATAAATATCATTAATGAAATTGCTTAGTCTTGTACATTGAAGTCAATTATATTTTCTAATAACAATAAATGAGAGTGTCCAATATCAATTGTAATACCATTTCCTTCTCCAAATTTATCATCTCCTTAGTTGCATGGGAATGCATATTTTGCACTTAGGAGAAAATGTCATACAATGAAATCTGAATCTAATTTTCTATGTTGTAGTTGTATTTGTTGTCCATTAAATATTAACAATGGGGGGAATTTATAGTTTTTGCTTGTGATCTATAAGTCAACCTTTGCTGCTTCAATATATGTTGTTGGCACACAAGACTATTTCAAAAAAATGTTGTTTGAGAGTCATCAAATTGATTTCTATTATATTAGTTGGGTAACTATCCATCTACTCTCTTGAAATCAGACTTTGTAGTTGATTTTTCAATCATTCTTATCTATCCTTGATTAGACCAAATGTGTGTATGTCATATGTCACTAGAAAGATCTCAAAATATTTTTTGAGAAGGCATAAGTATTACTTCACAATACTTTTCTCGATTCCTTTTGTTATTATCCATTTTTCAAAAGTCTAGATTTTTGCATTGGAGGCATTTGGTGGTTTATGGAGTTGAGAGGAATTTCTCCTGAGACATTTGCTTAGAGATATGTCCTCTAAAAGCTCTTGTGATGTAGAATCATAGTGTTTAAACTCACTACTTTTAAAATAAACTCTTTGAGTCCCAAAGTGAGTCCCACAAAAGGAAAGAGCATTTATAAGTAATTTTGCATTTGATCTCCAAACCTGATGGAAAATGAAATTTTGTTCATTTCAAGTTTCGCTCAAATGAAAGTTTTATGTAATTTTTATTTCTATAAAGTAAACTTGTTATATAATTTTTAAATTTGATAAAAATAAAAATGAAAATATGTTATATAACTCTTCTTTCTATGAAACATATATTTGGTTTACTCTTTTCAAATGAAATGTAAATATTTATTCAACTTTTTATCACAAAAAAGGTTGGACAAATATATGCCCTGCACGTTAAAATTAGGACTAGCCCTTCAAATTTGATCATTAGATGCATAATGTGATCTTTAACTGTGAGAGTTCAATCTTCGTAAGTAGAGGATGTTATGTTTATCCCGAGTCTGTATCAAGGATCAAAGATCTATAAACAGATTTGAAAGGGTGGTCGTACAGTGGTGTTGATCCCTGTCCACATTACCCAATATCCATCAAATACACTTAAAATCCATCACAATTATTCAAGCTTCTGTAAGTGAAAGCTTTTCCCCTCCAGCCCCAATATTATCCTCTTTAATGCACAACTGTAAAACGCCAAGCCTTCTCAACACAGGCAAACTAATTTTGTTTTTAATATATCTGAAAAGCGATACGGTGGTTACAAAGATAGATTCACTCTATAAAATATAGATTTAAAAATTAGAAAATCCTATTTTTCTCCATGCTTATTGGTTTAAAAAGATATAAACAATATGGATAAGTTTTTCCCGAAATCCGTGGTGGCGGCAGATTAGCAACAAAACCTGCATGAGAATATGGGATTGGTTCAAGGATATACACAATGTTTATATAATGTCAATGATTTTTTATTTTTCCTTAGAAAGAAATGAAATATATAAAATGCCAACCTAAATTTACTTTATTTTCTTACTTGCACTTGAGCCCTCCACACAACGTTGCTCCTGGTGCAAGGAAAAATCAGCAAACCTTTAATTACAATTCTTCTTCTTCCACCAAAATAAAAATCTTTCGGTTTAATTGTTAATTTTTTAAATGAAAAAAATAAAAATAAAATTAGAAAAAACTTGAAATGCTAATTGAGCATTGCATACTAACCAGATATTTACTGAAACAAACCTATGGATGACATTAACAATGATTAATTTCAATTAAACGCTAAAATAACATTTATTATAAAACAACAAAATAAAAATGAAGTTATTAAATAATTATATATAAATATTTTAGTATAATAAAAAATTTGAATATTTTAAAAATATTAATAATGAATTAAATTAATAAAAATAAATTATTTAAATTGAATGATACTAATAGTTCTAGTTAAACAGAAACTAATAATAATATCATTCAATTTTTATTTTTATCACAATCTTCATCATAATGTGTTTATTTTTAAAAACTTGATAGCTTTTCTATTTTAATACACTATTTTGAAAACCCAGTAACATCGTATCTTAATCTAACTGTATGCGTTTATTTAAAAAATAACAATATAGTAAGATGTTCGCAGCTGGGTGATGGCAATCTCACAACCCAAGACCAATTTTAAGTTTGTTAGTTCTATCTTGTCTGATCTAGTCTTGCAATTACTCTCACAGAAATCTTGATGTCATTCCATTTATCAATCATTAGAAAGGGTTCATACACTCGCATGATATCCCATATTACCTCACAAGAAGTATCGTTGTCCCAATTAAACCTTACTAGGTTTGTTTTATTTCACCATGATTTCTCTCAATCTTCGTTGTCTATGATGCTATAATATTTTTAGATTGGTCTTCTAAGAAAAATAAGACTATACATGAATTTCAACAGGTTTAGTTACAAATTTGATCCCTTCTTTTCTCTAAGCTGAAGAATCTTAGTCTTTTCCATAAGACTTATAACTTTCCTGGTCCAAATCTAATTCACATCGCTTAACATGTAACTACATCCATATTCATCATCATCATTTATCTAATTCTGTACCTTCTTAATAACCATAGAGAGACATCAAACAAACTTCCATTGAATCCATCATCAAATGTACCTTCTTTATGTATTCTGGGCTTACTATCCAGTTACAGACCTGTATTATGCATTCACTTGTTCTGAACTTATACTCAAAGGAATTTACTTCTAATGTATTTCTATTAGCACAGGAAAACCAATGGAATTTCTTCTTGAGCTAGAACCAATTTTTAAACAACAGAATGAAACTATTTCGTTTCAGCTAGTTCTCAATTTTAATAACCTACTGGAACTCTATCGACTATTTAAAAAGCACCAAAACTGATAGCTATATTCAATTATAAGCAGATCTACAATCTAAGCTAGACAACTTTACATAGTAATCCATTGATCGATTTTTTAACAAAATTATGATGTCTTTTATTATCCTTCAACACCACCACTCCTATGTGTTGTCCAGGTGTCAAGACCAATTTTGCATATTAACTAATCGAATGAAGCATGAAGACTATTATGATATAAATCACCATTGTGAAAATTACGTGTTCGAAGCCATCAACCACTTGGCAATGAGTATTCACTAAGCACGACATTCGATGGTAACAAAAAGATAGACAAGTTATTAATCCTGAACACTATTGAGGAGAATAGCAAATGTATATATAATGACATTGTATCCTGATTAACAAATAAATGTTGTAGAAATTTGCTAGAATCTCATGTGAGAGTCATTGATTGACTCAAGCACCAGGATCACCTACAAAACTTAAGATCTACTTTTCACAAGAGAAAAAATCAAAGAGGAATAATTTGCACAATAAGGACGCAATTAATGAAAATGGATTAATTACAATAGCATGGTGAAGAGGAATATAAAGAAAGAGTATGGGGAGTTAACTGAGAGGATAACTCACTCTAAAACTAAGTTTAACTCAAAAGAAAACTCATAGTGGTACTCAGCCGAACTCCAAGTGGAACTCACTAGAGAACTCACCTTCTCACCCTCTTAACCTCTTATCACACCTAAGTAAGCTAAAGCTACAAATATAAGAATTATCCATTTAATAAATAAATAAAATAATTAATATCCTACACCAACACCCTCTCTTAAGCATAGTTTAGGTGGGCAAAAAATAAAAGATGGGTCTGGGCATTAAGACCTGATGAGGTACCCACATACAATGCAACTCTCAATAAGTGAAGTAAAAGGAGAAAACCCAATGGGAAAACAAACTCCCCTCCAAAAAAGAGAAAATACATCAAGTACATGAACATGTGATTGAAGGACTCACATTAAGAACCCCCAAGAATTGAATCCATCACAAAAATACAATCGTGAATGCCCCCCCATAAGAGAGGATGTAAAGAGAAGGTTTGGTGACTCCCCAAAAAGTGAGAAGAATTAAATCCCATGTGAGGAAATGCTCCCTCCCAAAATAGAGACAAGAAGAGAGACCATGCAACCACTCCTCAAGATGACTCCCATAGTGCTGGAAGATACTTGACATAGAATTAAGATGAAGACCCATGAACGTTGAACAACATTCCTCCCCTTGGGAAGAAAAAGAACTGCAAATGTGTGCATGATGTATTCCCATTCTAGATAATAATATACATGAAGAAGGATAAATGTCTCTGAACTCTGCACATGACCCAAAGACAACAATGAGGCTCCTAAAAATTGCTCAAATGTCTCTAATCCACTGTAAAACTATGATGAATAGGAGGATGAAGAATGATATCTAAAGGACATGATGGTCATGCAACTCCATCGAAGCTATCATAAAATGGAAAACAAATGTCTTCAATGTGATCCTCCAAATTTGAAAGATGAGACTCTACAAACAACAATGATATATCTAGTAGATATGTGTCCCAATGAGCTATCTATAGAAGACTGATAATGCCCTGCTACAAAGAATCTAATGTAGCAATAAGTATTAAAGATGTGATCTTGATAAGAGGAGAATGAGAAACAAGAGAAGTCTTTGTGTCATCTGAACTAGCAAGACTTGTCAAATATGTTAACTCCTCAATTATATCATCATCAAAAGGTATGTAATCTACATCATCAAGGGGTATGTGGCAATCCATAACAAGATCATCTGGGAATAGAGAGATATGTGGGTCTCCATAGATCTCCCAAATTCTAGTCTAAAGAGTGCGTGGGCTCTCAATATGTGAGATAGAATAAATAGTGTCAAAATCAACAAT
Organism: Torreya grandis; assembly: GCA_037957365.1. Lineage (NCBI taxonomy): Eukaryota > Viridiplantae > Streptophyta > Pinopsida > Cupressales > Taxaceae > Torreya > Torreya grandis. The sequence goes on from JARHVA010007419.1 coordinate 599,564, forward strand.
TAAACCAATCAATCCTACAATATGATCAATATAATTTCTCCATGAATATTTCCTACTGATTGTGTTTAGTTTAGGTACGAGTCCATAAAGATAAGGCAAAATATTAAGACACCTGAGATGTGTCAAGATGCCCTTTCACCAAGACTCATAATTATCCTTACCCAATGTTACCACGGAAGGGTGAATAGGAAAATCCATAATATCTCCTCAAATAAATTTGATCAAGATCAACAATCTAAATATTTATTGATGCTGATAAATGAAGCCCAACAAAATAAACATTACTTTTCTAGGTGCCAAATATGACCAGAATATCAAATAGAAGTCATGAAATTGACAAGCTCAATAAATAATACCTAGGGATGAATCTAGAAAATGTGCATAGATGGATGTGTAGAGATCCTCAGTACCTTTCTAACACCACAAGAATCAAGAAAATTGGAGATCGTGGAAAAAAATAGTACTTCAGAGGCTAAAAATGTGATATGGAATTTAAATAATAATAATTTGTAACAAAAGCAAAATCTATAAAAAAATACCTACACCACTAAATTATTCTGGAAACCATCTTTCCAAGGCTTATTCATTTTTGAAAATTCGACTCCATTTTCTCAAGATATGTCTAATTTAGTAAACCTGCTGCTTTAGGGCAAGGAGGCAAAAACAAAATCACTATTCAAGCTTCTAGATGCCCATATGACTAGATGCTGAGTCTCTAGGGGTTGAGGGCTAGGGCTCTAGGCACTCATATGACCACAATCTAGTAGCATGGGGGGTTGGTGCCAAGAATCTAGGTTCTATTCACCCATGTGACCAGGGCATAAAACCTAGGTGCTACTCCTAAAAAAATTAAAAATTTCTCTTTTTATTAAGAAATTAATTAAAAAACTCAGCTGTATCTATGCACAAAAATCAAGGCAGCATGAAAATCAAGATGACATGCAAACTGAGGTGACATGGAAATCAAGATGACATGCAAATTGGGGTAGCTCTAAAATAAAAATTAGATCAAATAATAATGACACAAAAATTGAGGTGTCATACAAATTCCATGCATGTATAGATTTCACAGCACTGAATTTCTTGAAACCCCAAAAAAAATACTCAAAACATTTTTGTCATCAAAATATAGAGTGCCTTTTATGAAAATAGGGGTTTTTGCGCCTTTTGAGTGCAATGGTGATGTCCATTTTGCTAAAAAATGCATCTTAAAAAATATTTTGCCCAATATTTTTCTAAATCTGAGAAGGGGCTTACATATTTGGAGCTCTAATAAATTATAGAAATTTGCTAGAATCTCATGTGAGAGTGACTGATTGACTCAAGCACCAGGATCACTTGTAAAATGTAAGATCTACCTTCCATAAGAGAAAAAATAAAAGAGGAATAATTTTCACAATAAAGATGCAATTAATGAAAATGGATTAATTATAATAGCATGGTGAAGAGGAATATAAAGAAAGAGTAGGGGGAGTTAACTGAGAGCATAAATCACTGTGGAACTAAGTTTAACTCACTGTAAAACTCAAAAGAGAACTCACAGTGGTATTCAATTGAACTCCAAGTGGAACTCACTTGGGAACTCACCTTCTCACCCTCTTAACCTCTAATCACACCTAAGTAAGCTAAAGCTACAAATGTAAGAATGATCCATTTAATAAGTAAATGAAATAATTAATATCCTACACCAACAAATTTAAGCAAAATATCCTTCAAAACACTCAGGCAAGTAATATAGGTTATTAAACAATAACCTATTTTCACATAATAACAAACCCTTTTCACACCTTTCTCAAGGATATACCCATACATTGCGTCCTCCATATATTAACCATTATACCTACATATTTTTGTTGTTAACCTCTATAGATACGGTCCTGTAGCACACACAAATGCCTTGTTCTTCTTCCCTTCATGCATCATGCAATCATTTAACACTCAAGCCATTTGTTAATTTGTTCGTAGTCATATAAATGAATTTTTTTATAAACACCAAACTTCTCTAAAGCTTTGACGTGCATCTGGACCACTATGGATGACTATTAATGAATAAGGTTTCATTTATTTTGATCATCAATACACTTTTCCATATACAGACCTTAGAGTTTGAATGACAGACTATCACAAACTATAACCTGGATAAAACAACCATTTCTCATTTGGTCAAACCAGAATAAGGATGCAATTAGATGGTAAGTTATAACATCTTACCTTAACAATAATCATTTATCCTCCATACATATGAAAACATGTTCAACTTTGCTGGGGTTATAGTCTCCTTGCATACAAAATTTTGTTTTTCTTCACATAGTTATATTCCAAGGACTTCCAAACATGTTTTAACTTCATATTCACGAGAATTTGAATTTCATCACAACTCACAAAGCCATTCATTAATCATCATGAGAATACAGACCACTATTATTACAAATCTAGAGACTTTTATCTCTACTTCCTCTCCTCACTTACAAGCTGTAAAACCACACTTTTATCTATTTTCCCTTACCTTTATTTGGTTCCTCTTCTATAGCTATGATCCTTATCTTACTGTGACAACATATGCAAATTTAGTTTGGTCTTGTTTTTAAGACCAAAATCCTCTAAATAATCCTAGACCTTGTAAACATACTAATTTTGGACTCTTCCTATGTAAAGATGGACTTTACATTGGATAAATATTTATTCCACATAATTAGGTCCATTTTTGAAGCTAACTCAAACTCCTGGTTACAATTTAAATATTTGACTTGATAGATTTGGAGAGAAAAAGCTATATAAGACTTCCTAAGTTATCAAATACCTAACAAGACCTTTATAATACATTAATAAGTTTGATCTGGCTTCTTGTCCTTCATAAACAAGGCTTATTGATTCACTTAGGTTACTTATATATAAATTTACAAGAATGAGTTGATGCTCTTGCATCATTGTGCAAGAATGATAGTATATGCTATCCCAGATTCACCCCAAATGTAAATCATATTTATTAAAAAAGACTGGAAACTTAAAGTTAAATGTAAGACATGTCAACTAAAAATATCAAACACAAGATAGTATTGAAAAGGTTATAGGCTGACTGGTGAGGATTTAGAATATACACTTTCGTTATGGTTGTTAAGGATAATTTTATATTTATAAAATGTAATTATTAAATTGCATCATTTAATTGACATTAGTAGTTTGGAAGGAATCCATTTAATTTATATGGCTTGCAACAGTATTTGATTAGGATCAAAATCTTGAGTAGTAGTGTGGGAATTTTTTAGTAGGCCCACTATAGGAAAGATTGCCAGGTTAATAGCGATACTAGGTATGGTGGAAGAAGTCAAATAGTGATTTGCCCTGGATCCATTAGAAGTCGTCAAATGGAGCTTCCACATGTGGTGCCATCATGAGATGGTAGATCAAGATGCTTATTAAAATAAAAGGTTATTTTAGGTGTATAATCAAAGATCACTTTCATCTTTCATTACTTAAAAAGATCAAGATAGGTATTCTAAATGATTTTGATAGACTGAATGCTCTTAATTATGATTATTCAATTAAAAGAATATTTAAATTTAAATATATCTTTATTCAACAATTATAATCTATTATATATAATTAAAAAAACATAAATATAAATTACAATATGCATGTAGCTTTGAGCTTTTTAATTTTAAAAAAAACCAAACTAGTGTTAGGTTCGATAAACAAGCAAAAGTAAAGGAGAAAGGGAAGCAAGCACAAATAATATTTTTCTTTATGGCACAGGAATGAATAGTGGTGGGATATACCCATACCATAATATTTTTGTTGAATTGTTTGATACAAACGTGGGTTTAAGGTGGAGGAAATGCTTAAGCAACACCCATGGGATATGGCACCGGATTTATGGTAACAACACTCATGTTTGCTCTTGACTTTTCGGTTTTGGACCTCCCCTAACAAACTAGATTGTACATAATATAATAATGCGTGTTACATTGCTGGCTCTGTATAAATATTGAATACATACAATGGCAGAGATATACTTGTAATTGCACTTGAGTATCCAGAAGAGACCAAAGAAGCAATTTTCAAAATAGATGAGGAGAGCAACAATGTCGTGTGTCGTGATCATTTTTGTGGTCTTTCTTTCGTTTTCAACTTCAACTGTGGAGGGCAAAATGAGGCATTACAAATTTGATGCATGTAGCTTTAAGAGGCTAAATAACTTGTCAATTTAGTTTATCTGTGTATAGATTACTCGGTATGACTTTCAACGACCATAAATGAGATCTGAGTTGCCTATGTATTTTTGCACGCTGGTTGGCCTTTCCTATTTATTTCAATCAACCTAGAAACAAGCTCACAATTCTCTTAATTTTATTAGATTATACGACAGATTCATTACTTTGTGATTGGTGGTTCAGATACAGTTGAAGAATGTTAGCAGACTATGTCACTCCAAGTACATTGCTGTTAGCAGACTATTGCTGCCCAGCTCCAGACTTCTACAATGGGGGCGTTTGAGCCACCAAACAAAATAAATGCACAATTTTTTTGAATTTGAATTTTTTGCTAGTCGTTTGGAGGGAAATAAGAAGGTAGGTGGAAAAGTCAGAAGGCAGTAGAGACAAAAGGAAGGCAAGATAAAATATAATAGCGAGGATATACACGGACAACAGTCAGAAAAGATCCTGAAGAACAGAAAGAGAGAGAGAAAAAGGACTGTGTGAGCAGAGAAGAAAACAAAAAGACATAATAGAAAATGGAGAAAAGATAGAGTAGAAGGATATTTCATTGATAGTAGTTAGAGAATGAAAGTGGTAACGTAGGAGGAAGATATATAAGTTTATTGCATAGAAGCAGATAATTTTTTATAAGCAAGAAAAAGAAGAACAAGAAGAATGTTTTTTGTGAGTTTATTTGTCACATCAATAGCTGTTTATATAAGGTTGATGAATCAGATTGTAATAGGAGTCTTATAAACAATTTAATATATGCGAAAGTTTGTGTTTTCAACTTAAAATTAGACTCCCCTAGGTTAGCCTTTTAGCATACTAGTTTCTGTGCATTTCCAACACTTGTCTTAAAGCTTTAGATTATCAATGAAACTTTTTTTTAGTGTTACATATCTTCTTTTTCTCTCATTTCCAACAACTGGTATCAGAGCCCCCATGGTGTTATGGTCCATTTAGACATGACAGGGAGTAGCAATAGTTCATGGCAATAGCCTCTTGTGTTTGATACAAATAATTATGATTTGTGGAGCATCAAGATGAAGACTATATTTAACTCTCAATTGTTATGAGAGTTGGTTGAAGGTGGATATAATAAGGTTTCAAACCAGACAAAATTTAATGATTTATCTCAGGCGTATAAAAATGTTTTAAAAGAGAATTAGAAGAATGATGTCAAGGCTCTTAACTACATCTAAATGGCACTAGTTGATTCAATCCTTCCTAGGATACCAGCGACTATCCATTCCAAGCAAGTGTGAGACATTTTATAAAATACATATCAAGGGAGTGACAAGGTTAAGCTTGTCTACTTGTAGCTCTTAATAATGGACTTTGAGACCCTACAGTTGAAGGATAATGAGTCTATCAATAACTTCTTCACAAAGACAATGAACATAGTGAATCAAATTAAGACATGTGGTGATGCAATTGAAGATCATAGGATCATAGAAAAGGTGTTGAGGATCCTTTCAATTAGGTTTAACCCTATAATGGTTTATTTTGAATATTCAAACGATTTGAGACAAATAAATATAGATGAGCTAATGGGTTCTTTGAAAAGCCATGAATAAAAGTTGAATAGGTCAGCCACCTCTTCCCATGAGAAAACATTCAAGAACAATGTGAATGTAAGAGAAAGGGAGAGAGGAGAAAACTATAGGGGAAGAGGAAGAAATTACAGCAGTCAAGAAGGTGGAAGGCGTAGCCATCAAGATTCAAGGAATTAGAGGAAAAATGAGAATCAACGCTTCAAGAGGAGGATCTACACAAAGGTATGATAAGTTTAATGTCCAATGCTATTATTATAATAACTATGGACGATATGATAGTAAGTGTAGAAATAAAGAGTATGATTTGAATAAACAAACCTCAAATTTATCCAATGCACAAGATGCTGAACCTAATAGGAATAAGAAAGGTAAAAATTTATTCATAATATGCAATATTGCCAAGTAAAGTGTTAAAGAGATATAATATTTGGATAGTGTTTATAGCAACCACATGAGTGGAAATAAAGAAAAATTCAACCACATTGATGAGTCAATCAATTCAAAGGTAAAAATAAGAAATAATGAGAAGGTTCCCATCATGGAGGGTAAGTGCACAAAATTGGGAGACAAAAAAGGGCCTACTCGTGGAAATGGTTTTTCTAAAATTTTAAAAATTTGAATTTCTGTAGATAATTTGAGATGGCTACACTCAAAATTTGAAGATGGTATAAAAACATGAATTGTAGAATTTCAAGTATAGTTTCTAAAAAACTATTTAAAAAAAAAAAATGGTTAATTATAAATAGGTCAAACATTTAAAATTTAAATAGTACCTCCTATTTTTTAAAGAAAGCATAGTAGATAGATGGCCATGGAGCCCACCATTTTTCTAGGATCATTAAATATTATTTGAATCCCTTTGGTGAATATTTATATAATATCTTCTAATGTGTTACAATTTTTTTTAATATTTTTTAATAAATATTTTTTTTATTAATTTTGCAATGAAGTAGATCTTGAAAACTAAAAAAAAATGGATAGCTTGTTGTGCGGTCCCCTAAACTACCATATAAAAAAATAAAAAATATTATTATTTGAATGTGTGTAGAATTAGGCCTAGTTTGCTACCATATAATTTGTTTTTCACTTGAAATAATGAAAAACAAATTATATAAATATGAATAGGCATGTATAGGTGTAACATGAAGTGGCTTAAAAATGGTGTAGTTAGAAATAAATATAGTTTGAACCCTTAAAATAGCCAAAAAATTATAAAAATCATATCTTTGAAAAGAGGATAGTGTGCTCATCATGATAGTAATAATTTTTTGAATTTTGATGTTAAAAACAATAACATATTTGGTGATTGAATTTGAAATTTATTGATTTTTGTCAAAACTATTGGTCTCAGATATAGAAGCATAGTCTCAAGCCTTTGGCTCAGAAATCCAAGCTAATTTTGAGCTTAAAGGCTTGGTTTTGAATTCAAATTTAAATAATGCCTACATATTATATAAATCATATGTATTATATAATGTAGTATATAATGTGTATATGATATATAATGCACATATGTTATATTGTAATAATACCAAAAACATATCCAGAAGCATGTGGGAGTTGCACATGAAGGTAACTTTGAATAGTGGATTATATTTACTACTCTAAATTTTAAGTATAAGTATATTTTAAATGTATTTTAGTAAATATAAGAAATTAGGGTCACTTAAAATCTAATAGAGTTGGTCTCACAGCGGTATGCCTTATGATATAGAAAATATTTTTTCAAAATCTAATTTGATTAGTACTTAGGCATTTTCAAGGTCTAAGTGTTAAACTTAGGGATTTCAAGACATAAATTTTGTAATTGATGTCTATTTTTGGTAAGCATATAATCATTTTTTAGGTTTTTATGGTTTTTTGATTGATTTTTAACATTTCTACAAGTCTTAGGTTTGTCAAAATTGAAGTTTGCAAACCACTCACTTTGAAATTAATGGAAAGTGGTGTGATTGAGGTACTATAGGTCACATTAATGATTTGTACACATCAAATAACCACTTTATGTTAATCTCATTTTTTCATCATCTCTCCCTTATCCCTGATCACTTCTCACTCATTCCTCATTACTCCTAATCACTCTCTCATCATTCTTCATTGTTTCTAGTCACTCCATTGATCCTTACTATCCCTAGTCATCTCTAATCACTCCCTCATGGTCCCTGATTACTCCCTCATTATTCCTCACTATCTCTAATCACTCACTCCTCATCCCTCATCATCTGTCATCAATCCCTAATTGACCCTCACCATCCCTCATTATATTTAATCACTCTATCATCATCCCTTATCATTTCCTCATTAGATCTCACCATCCCTAATCACTACTTCAACATCCTTAATCACTCCCTCCTTGTCCCTCATCATCCCTAATCACTCCCTTATTAAACCTTACCATTACTCATAATTTATAATCACTCTCTCATAATATTTAATCACTCCCTCATTGCCTCTCACCATCCCTATGATGTAGAGCCCTATTACATACTCTGCTTGTCTAAGCTCTCTGGGAATATCCACCTAGCTTTCACTTTGTCTTTTCTTTATTTATCTCTATCTTTGGACCCTGTATAAATTCCAAATTCACATCTACATTTTATTCATTTCATTTATTCTCCACCATGCTCTAGATGGTCTCACTAAAATCTTTAGTCTATTCTCTTTACACAATGTATTCAATCTCTCTTACTTTGAAACTATCCCCCTTACTAATCTTTATGCTTTATAACAACTTGGATCAAATATTGTATCTAGTTCCTTAGGATTTAATAGGACTTTGAAAAAAATACTTCCACTCCTTTGAGTCTTTTATAACTTATTCTCAACCCTACTTAACTTCTCAACATAATCCTCATATCATACACCACATCTTACTCTATCATAGACTCTTCTTATAGTCTTTTTTGGGCCAATTTCCTTGGTAGACTCATGTACATACTAAAATCATAATATCAACCTCATTTATGGATGAATTATAATTTATCCCATATGTTCACAATGTTATAAGACTTATTTCAACTATTGATAACTTTTTTGGCTCTTTCTGCTCTCGAATTAGGTCTTTAGGTTTTTTTCTACCCTGTCAATCACACAATCCTCCCTCATCAATACTTACATAAATAAAAAACACTATATTCAATTTTTTCATGTTTAACTCAAAATTTCACCAAATTTCATGAATTATTGACGTTTACAACTCTTAAAAACTCACTTTTGAAGTAAAAGCCCTAATGCAGGGTTCAGACTAGTTTTACAGACCTAAGAAGGGTCAAAATGAGATTTCAATATTCCAAAGGTGTTTTAAATGATTGTGACTATTGGATTAGGTTTTATTTGACCATATACACATTTTCCAAGTGTTATATTTCCATTTTAAATCTATATTATATTGACTTAACAAAATTTGAATAGATTATGTACTCAATCACATGTTTGCAGTAATCTAAGAAGAGGTTATTTATTAAATAATTCATTTAAAAAATGGTTATATAAGAAAAATAAGGTTTAAAATAATTTTTATAATGTTTACACACTTTAAATAATCAATTCCTTTCATCTATAACACTCTATTTACCAATTTCTATGAGATACCACATTGTCTGTGTTAAGTTTCTTGATGATGATAGACTATGTTAGTTTTCTTTTTGCTCATAAAAATAAATGAAAGATGATTGAAAGACTATAAGACTTAATTATAATATGAGAATAAACTCACCTACATATACATTTAAATTTTCACTCTTGAACATCAATATACCTTATCACATAGATGTATACTCATAATGTTTGCTCACAGAAAATAGGGTTGTGTTGTTTAACACAAAATGTCCTTAGAAGAATAACAACATACAATGTTTAAATACTATAAATTAATTTCTATGTCAATTTAATAATTACTCATACGTTCTAAAATCCATCTAAATAGAATCTCCTCCTCCACAAGACTCTAACCTTCACTCAGATTTGAATGCACAGTTTGTAAAATCACAGGGAATACAATTTGTAATTTGAACATTCAAAAGATTTGAAACTCAAATGAAAAATTATATAATCACCATCAAATAAAATTTATTTTAAACCTACCCCTCATAATAATATTATAAATAAATTTTTACTAATCATGCTTTACCATTGATCATGCACACTATCAACTACCTTTGCACACATTCAAGAAGACGCAGGGTCTGTTTGTTTTCTTGTTTACAAATAATCAAAACTTGTATTTATTCAGTTATTTGGGGTTATTTAAATTAATCCTCTTGAATCATAATCCCTCCAACTCTATTTAATCTAACTCCGAATATAAAATAAGACATGGACAAGACTCTTATTGCCAAATAAAAATCCTAACTAAATTCTAACTTCTTTTATACGTTGAGAGTGTCTTCAACTAAATCAAATGCTAAGATGTTTCTCAAATATGAGTTTATTTTTAATTTTTGTAACATCCTAAACTCCTCATTAAATTATAACCACACCAAATTCAATGTTGGGCATCTTGAAACAAGATTTGAGTGTCTATGAAAGTTCAAAATTTTAAATGAAAGATTTGACCAGAAAGTCCAATACAACTCTAATTTAATATTGACACAAAAATAGAAACTTAGAAAGACTCCTAAGACTTCTTGTGACCTTGACCACCTTCTAAAGACACAAAAAATATAAAATAGATAATTAATTACATTGGGTAGTGATGCTCCTACATGACCTCATCAGCTCTCATCTCTCATCACTCATTTTTCATCCCTTATTACCCCTAATCAGTCCCTCATTAATCTTCACCATCAGTCATCATCCCTAATCACTCCCTCATTGACCCTCACCATACCTCATCATCCCTATTGACTCCCTTATCATCTCTACTAAATTTCTCCTCATCCCTCCTCATCTTTAATCATTCCATAAAATACCTTGGTGGTAGTATTTTTTTGGGGTTTTAAAATGTTAGGAGGTACAAGTGGAGAGTTGAGTGCTAGCATAAAATATAAGACATAGTGATCAAAATAATGTGGAGGCAAATTTGAAACATAAATATTTAACACCTATGAAAAAATATGGGCATATTAAAAATGATGTAATTCACAATTGAAAATCCACCAAGAAAAAAGAAGCAAGTAAAACCACCATATCACCAAAAATGGATAGTAAATAGATGAGGATCACCAAGCTATGCAATTTACTGAAACCAATTGATTATTTTCCATATGAGAACATTTTATGATCTAAATAATTAAATTAAAGGCAATCTATTTATATGTCTATTGATTGAGTCATCGTACTAGAGAGTGGATTTTTTTTGAATGATTAGAACAAGTATTCCAAGATTAGAAAGTGGTATTTAATTCATAAATTCAACATTCAATCCATTAAAGAGTGTCATACTATGAGATCTCTACTTGTACATCTCAAGAAGTGGGTAAAAGTTATTTATCACTATAAAAAGGTAAGTAAATAATATATTATAAACCCAATGATATGGTCAGTACTTAAAATATCTCTACTTCTCCCAACAAGAAATTATATGAATTAAAAATATTGTTTCATTAACAAATGTAGATCAATGGTGAGCCAATACACTTCATCATTTACAATGGAAGTCAGAAGAATTTAATTTTTTCTAAAGAATATTTTAAAAAATTGAACCTGAAATTTATACATCATCCATAGCCATATGCTAGTGTGTGGTCTAGTGTAGGCCTTGATAAATGGATCACCTAGTAATGTCACTTGGTGTACAAAATCAAAATTTTTAAAGATGAAATCCTTTATGACATCTCACCATTAGAGTTGTCTGATTATTTACATGTGGTCAACCATATATTTATCATTGACATGGGTAGATGTAGGATAACTGGGGACAAAAGGGGGGGTATAAAGTAACACATTTTTTCTAAAAATAACAATAGGTGAACTTGGAGAGAATGTTAGAGAAACTTCAAAAAAGAATTTGACAATAACATAAAAACAAGAATTGTGAAATTTTGAATGTCATTTCTAAATATATAATTTTTTTCAATACCCAAAAGATAAAAGCGTGCAAAATAGTTGCATTTATGATAATAGGTTGGTCATTTTAAAAAAAAAGATAAGGAAAGTGCATGTATACAAACACACTTTTTTTTAGTAAACAATTAAATTTTTTTATAAAATTTCATATATAAATAGGTGAAATGTCAAGGATTATTGAGAATATTTTTTATTATATATATATAATTTTAAAATAATTTTACAAGTCAAGACAGCTGAAAAATTGAAACTACAAGTGTACAAACATAACTTTTTTGACCTTAACTTTATGAAAATAATTTTTTTTTATAGTCATAGTTGAAAATGTGTATATTGTTGAGATATAAATTTTATAATAATTCAATTAATATTCAAAAATTTCTAAGGAAGTTTGTGATGATATGTATATAGACTATAAGGAGGTATGTTACATAGGAATTGAATAATAATTATAAATAATATTCTAACATTAAAATATATATATATATTTAAAAACTAGGATTTTTTCTCTACAAACCCATATATTTTTAAATAATAAAAGTTTCTTGATTAGACATGTTGATAAAAATGAAAAAAACCTCTAAATTTTTTATAAATTTTCTTTGCTGGTCCATGATAGAGTTTGGTCAGGTTTGGGACCCCCCAGGCCTATAACCGAGGTAAAATTAGAGAGAAAGTGGAAAAAAATTTGTAAATATGAAAAAGGCATACACCCTATATAAAGGGCATATGCCCTATGCGAAGGGCATACACCCTTTGCAAAGGGTGTACACCCTTTTCACATGTACTAATGGGCAAATTAATGCATTTGCCTATTGGTCTGATGATTTGTGAATTATGAGAGGTTTTTGGAGGTTTTTAAAGGTATTATTTTGGTTGGGCCAAGTTTTATGCCCTCGCCATGATTGCTATTATTTGTTAGAGGGTGGGATCTATTGAAAATTTTGATTTTATGTTTGTCAAGACTACTATTAACATTATTACTATTTGGTTTTATATTTGTGTATTTTTTCAATGTTTAATTTTATTTTGGGGTGGTGGTTGGGGTGGTTAATTTTAGGGAGTATATGCATGCCAAATAGGAAAAAAAAAATTATGAATTAAAATATGGAGAACTAGATGACATACTTAATTTTTTTGGCCTTTGTGATGACCATTTCCATTGGGATACATAAAATAATATCTATTTCCTCCAATGAAATTAAGCTCCACTAAATTAAGATATTATTTCATTATGCTTACTAATTGACATAGGCAACATGGCATTTACAATCATTTTTATTTTTATGGTAGTTTGGGTAGTATATAGTCAAGGTTTGTTACATTTCTTCTTGCTTCCTTCATGTGTGAAATATATCTAATTGTGTATCCAAGTGATTGATGATGTCCTAGTTCATGTCTTGCATAAGAATACTGACTTCCATCCTTGAAATTTTGTTGGTGGATTTGGACAATGATAGAGATGAAGCTAGATTGTTATGAATTTTATTCATCATTGATATCGAGTATTCTCATCATAAGGGAGTGATCTCTTAGACTTTCATCCATGAGATATATACTCTACTAATTAGACAAAAATATTTTAGACATTATTTGTTTATTCCATCAATAATTCCAATCTTATGTATTCTTGATCCAACATAATATTTTTAGATTTTTACAAGATGAACATGAATCTCTCAAAGTAATTGTCTAATGGTTCATATTTATGTTATGACATCTAGCATATCTCATTCCTTTTATAGTCCATTCCATTATAGTACTCTTGATACTTTGATAGTAATTTGTCCTTCATCTCATTCTAAATGGAGATTTCATCTCTCCCCAACCCCATAAACTATGTAAGGGTTACATCCTTAAAGTGGATGGAAACAATTTCAATTTTTGAGCATCCTAATGGCAGTCATGATTATGACATATGACATCAAACTGAAAGATAAATGTATCAATATATTCACTATACATGCCATATAAGTTGGGTATAGTAGATAAAATAATATTATCTATGGATGCATTAACTGAGATATTGATGTGAAACTTCAAGTTTGTTGCCTCAAAGTTTTCTTCTTGGTTATTTCCTATGATTTTTCAGACTACTTGTAAACCAAAGTGTTCTTCTACCCATTTTTCAAATCCTTTGTAAAATTTTACCCAATGTGTATAATGAATAGTTGTTTTAAGCTTATTAAAAAGAGAAGAAAACTTTATGACTAGGGATGATGGGGTGGGGCTTTGTATAAATTATTATAGAACTTTAACAAGGATGTCTTGTTCAACTGGGTTAATGGATTCAACAAGTTCTACAATTTTATTTAGAGATATAAGGCATTTAAGTTACTATTTAGAGATGAGTTCAGGTGAGGGTGGAGGTAATTAAATACGAGATTCCTAAATGTAGGTGGCCAAAGACGCACTCTGTGGAATGGTATAAAGACATCCTTCTTAAGGGTATGAGGATACCTTTAATCCTTATTTTTATAATGTTTAATTAGTTCAACCAAGAACTCCTATATTGGTATTTATTTTGCTTTCAATAGCTTGTGTGAAATAACTACAATCATATTTTAGTCAATATATATATATATATATATATATTACTAAAGATGTTATTTATGTTGTCATAGATGATATCTTTGTTGTTTTAAGTGATTATCCAAATTATTATTCCATATATAATATTAATATTTTAGGCAATATTATTCCCGAATAATCTCTTTCACATTGCATATAAACACTTCCACCTTTGTTTTAGTTTTTTACCCTGCCCTGCATAACATTAGTATGAAAGGGTTTTTTTTATGTTTTGTTTATCCTTATTTGCATAAAATGAAAATATAAACATAGAAAGAAATAAATTCAATCTTAAAATCAATAAAATTTATTTATAAAGTTGTAATTATTATGCTAAAAAATAGGAAATTTTATTCTATGAAAATAGGAAAGATTATTATATTAAAGCATAAAATATTAATCTTAAAGAGCAGGGATTATTATTCTATGAAGGTCGGAAATCTTACCCAAACATGGGAGATTATAATTCTTGACACTTTCCTTAGAAATTACACCAAAATGACTAAAAAAATACAATCCCCAATTAAAATTGATGTGGTGGCATGTTCAACCCAAAAGAATTATTCCAAAGGGCATCCACTTGGTTTATTGAGAATTATTATTCATTAAATTTTAAACATGGGGTCCATATACTTTTAAAGGTATTAAAAATATATATGTATCATTGGATTATTTAAAAATATAAGGTACTACTAGTTACATATAGGGTAACACACTTTGCAGAAATATAAATGACAAAAAGTAAACACACTTTCAAGAATGTAAATGAATACAATCAATTTGTTAATTTATATTCTATTGGAAGCTTCCTACACTTCAAAAAAAATACTCTATCAATCACACATAAGAACAATTTATTGTAATGCAATCAACTATGAAAACCAAAAGGTACACACACAAAGCTAGAATATAAACACACAACAAAATTAAAAGATGTACTTAACAGATGTGATTTTCAAAATAACTATTTGTGAGTGGGCCATCCTTAGTTAGAATTTTACTTGAATCTCTTCATTGATTACAAATAATTTAACTCAAATAAATTCCATTGCATTGATCGAATCTATATTAATATAATGATTTCTACAACAAATAATAATGAACTATAACAACTCTTTCAACTCTTACTCACTCTCTATCTTCTATATGCTAGATATCACCTAAAACTCCTATCCTTATATAGGGGAGGCATGTGATTTTTATTTAAATAAGGACACAATGGGTTAAAACCATAATCTCTCATATTGTTTTATAAATTATATTAAGCCAAAGAAGATGTAATGGCTAAAATCAAATGAATGTTAAAACTAATAATGAAGATATGGTCCAATAGAATTCCCATATAGTTATAACAAATTATCATAATGTTATATGATTATTTAAGTTTGTTGGATGAGTTGGAAGATGATTGGAGATTATTTGGAAGTTCTATTCCATTCTATAAAATATCCAAATATAATAGTTTCTGTGGGTGGTCCTAACTAGTTGTTGTGGGTGCCTCTGGATAGTGATTATGGGTGGTTTCTAGTTTTTGTAGGTGTTTTTATATCTCCAAAGTCCATCTAACCAAATACCATGGATGCATCTTATAGAATGGCTCTAGGATACTTAAACATAAAAAATAGGTATATTTTATATTCCACTTTAGCCACGAAAATATTAAACCATTAAACTATATTAGGAAACTTATAAATAACATATTAAAATAAATATGTACTTTGCATGTATATATATATATATATATATATATATATATATATATATATATATATAAGAGTATATTATGAGTCTTAGAAAAGGAAAGTGTGACAAAAAACATTTTGGAAAAATATTACATAAGTAAATGAGGCTATTTCTAGGTCTCATCAACTTACACTATTGTACACTGAGCAAAGCTTCCCCATTCTTTCCAAATCTAATTTTGTGAAATTTAATTATTCCTTAGCCAAGAAATAATCCTATTATATTTGAGTTAATAAATTTCTTATCAAGTATTCAATTCATCCTCTAGATGCATACATGTAATAAAGGAGAACTATCATACTAATCACTCAAGGTGGGATAACTATGTGAGTTTGATTATTTATTTATAGTATTTTTACATGTGTTTAGTGTTCAAATATCATGGGGGTGATAGGGGTTATCTCAAACCTTTTCATTCCCACCTCTTTTTTTGTAGGTTTTTAGCTATCAAATGCTTTATTAGGCTTTTAACCGTGAACAAGTCATATATAGGTCATCTGTGAATAATTGAAGGTAAAATTTTTTACACACAACTATATATCAAGTTGATGTAGGTGATTTTACCATAACTATCATATTTTAACACATAGGTTAAGATCAACCCATAGAATAAAATAGAAACAACTGATCTTGATTGTATCTAGTTGGTTCTGACCTAAAATAGTGATAATCCTATTTTAATTGTAAGTACATAATCCAATCTAAGTTTATCTTTTCTAGCCATCTCTAAGTCTTAAAAAATCAATATAATTGACTAATTAATTTATCCTCTTTGTTATTTTCATAGTTATCTTATTTCATTTCTTTCAAGCTTTATAAACTTCAGTACTTTACATTCATTCTACTAGTTACAAGTCATTTACAATATTTCCTACCCTTATATTCATTTTATCTTAATTATTGCTAATACATCAATTATTTATAAATTATGTGACACACACACACACACACACACACACACACACACACTATTGTTCACTGAGTAAAGCTTCCCCATTCATTCCAAATATAATTTTATGACCTTGAATTAGTCCTTCGCCAAGACATAATCCTATTATATTAAAGTTAAGAAAAAATTATAAAGTATTGAATCCATCCTCTAGATGCATACATGTAACAAAGGAGAACTATCATACTAATCACTCAAGGTGGGATAACTATGTGAGTTTTATTCCCTTTTTATAGTATTTGGATATGTGTGTAGTGTTAAATTATTATGGGGGTGATAGGGGTTAGCTCAAACCATTTCACTCCCACCTTTTTTTTGTAGATATTTAGCTATCATAAGCTCTTTTAGGGTTTTAACCTTGAAGAGGTCATTTATAGGTCATTTTTGCACAATTGAAAGTATATTTTTTACACACAACTATATATATATTTTATGTAGGTGATTTTACAATAAGTATCCTATTTTAACACATAGGTTAAGATCAACCCATAGAATAAAATAGAAACAACCGATCTTGATTGTATCTAGTTAGTTCTAACCTAAAATAGTAATAATCCTATTTTAATTGCAAGTGCATAATCCAATTTGAGTTTGTTCTTTCTAGCCATCTCTTGGTCTCACACAATCAATATAATTAACTAATTCATTTAACCTCTTTGTTATTTTCATAGTTATCTTATTTCATTTCATTCAAGCTTTATCAAATTTAGTACTTTACTTTCATTCTACTAGTTGCAAGTCATTTACAATATTTGCTACCCTTATATTCATTTTATTTTAATTATTTTAATACACCAATTAGTTATATATATATATATATATATATATATATATATATATATATATATATATATATATGTCAACTTTAATACTTTACTTTCATTCTACTAGTTACAAGTCATCTACAACATTTTCTATCCTTATATTCATTTTATCTTAATTATTTTTAATACACTAATTAGTTCCATATATAGTCTTCTTATTTATGAAGATCTTGGCAAATTTCAAGAGAATCTTTTTGACACCTTTAGCTTGGAATATTTTTTCCTATTGACATATCCCCTTCAAAGCCACTGTTTATTTGTAAAAGATACATATATTTTATCATGAAACTACTACTTTTTTTTTTTAAAAAAAAATTTGTTAATCTTTATCTTCTTTTGAGATTAAAAATTGGTAATTATTTTATTTTTTCTTGTTATCAATATTTGGATTTTTTACTCTAAAAATTTGTATTTTCGTATTAAGATAATTTATTTCCAATTTTTGAGGATGTTACATTTTCATAAATAACATCATGCAATGGTTTTCATGCAATAAAACCATCTTGGTTTCAATGTATGACATTAATTTTAGCGTGGCATTGAGAACATGCCAAAGGCGTCTTGTACTATAGGTGACCATATTTTCCAGGTTTTTTAAAAATTTCTTATGAAGTAAATTTTTTGGTTCCTATTTTTATAAGTTTATTATTTTATTTCATTTTATTTATCTAAAAAAAAAGTTACAAATTAAACAAGAAAATTTAGTATTTTTAAAGTGATTGAAAAATCAATTTGGTGAGATAGTTGTTTTGTTTTCCATGTCTTCTTTTTTTTGGATTGAAGTTATGAATATTGATCTTTTATCTTGAATAGTGAGATTGAAAAACATTTTGTTTGATTTGTTTCTTCTTTTAATTTCTATGAATAAGGGTCAATTTAAACTCCTTTGGTGGGAAAATGTTGTAGAGAACTGATTTAATTTGATTTAAAGGTTATTGTATCTAAGATTGTGTGCTTTCCAATTTTATTATTATAAAAAATGTCAATTTATTTTGTTTTATTTATTTACCTTTGTCTGGAGAAAAAATTTTGAAGTGTAGGAGAGTGCATTAAATTAATTTATATGCAGATAAATCATTTTTCAATGCTGGTTGGTTGAGTTTTCATACCTCCATTTTTAAGGATTTTATTTACGAATAGTGAGTTTATCTCTTGATCCACAAGTATGAAAATCATATTTTTTGTTTGATTTTCTATTTTAATTTTAGATAGGAATTTAATTATTTACTTGAATGCCTTGAGTGTGAAAATTTTCTGGGTAGAAAGTTTAGTTTGGTTGGATAATACTTGTGCCTAAAATAATGTGTTGCGTTGGTGTGCATGTAAAAAATCCAATTAGTGAGATGGTTTATTTGTAATTGATGTTGCATAACATGCATGTATTAATGTGGGTGGGGGGGGGGGGGGGGGGGGGTGAGGAGTGAGTTTTGAGTTACATGTAACATATGTCTATCAATAATAGAAAGTGTGTTGTTTTGTGTTCCCTAACACCTAAAATTTCACAGTAGCTCCCATTCATTTGATCAACTCACATATGTATTCAATACTAAAGATAGTATTTTTTTAAGATTATGAGTGAGTGAAACTGACATATAAAATTAAAAATGATTTTATATTTTGAATTGAGTGTTGGATTTATGTAGATTACAATATTAACTTTTGAATGTGAATGTAAGTTTGTTTCCATTTAGTTGGAATTACCATTTTATTAGTGTGAAGACCACAATATTCCTATGGTAGATATATTAATTATTTTGGAATTTATACATGATTGTTATTTAATATTATATTTTTTCCACTTTCCACTTGGGTTTGTAGTGATACACTATGCACTTGCCACACTATTTAAAGATAATCAATATTATAAAACTGAAAATCATTTAAATATTTATTTTAGCCATTTATTCATATAAAAAATGGCACTATTATGTTGAAAAATATAATAATTAAGTTTTATTTTTAGTAATTATTTTAATATTCAAATTTCCTTTTAGGAAACATAAAAAAATAACACCTCCTTTTCTTGGTGTTCTCGTCATATAAATAGTTTAATTTTTGAAGATATCTTATGCTAACAAATGCTTATAAATAATAAATATTATGTTATTACCTATATTACTTATGGTTATCAGCTAATAAATATAAAATAAAGTTATAAATTTATGAAATAAGATGAAGGTATGTCATTTGATGACATCAATATTATTCAAAAGTATAAATTAGTGTTTGATATCTATCACATTGTACCCTCAAAAATATAGTTTATGTATGTTGGTTTTATTAACATATTGTTGACAATGGTAGGGACTTCCACTTAATAATTTTTTGTTCCAGTTAGAAAATGTGACCAAGGTATTGATATGGGAGAACATCTAGATCCTAAATCTTAATTGAGTAATAAGCCCCACATTAGTTCACTCTTTTGCATATATCAAATGTTAGTTGTCTAGATCAAAACAAACATGAAATATTCAATGTCAGTGGTCCTAATCCAAATTTTTTTCTTGTCGATTACACTTACCTTGGGTAATATCTCATTTCCTAATTTTTTTTTAACCCTTAAAAACATGGCACATCAGTAGATATATTTTTTTTGTGTATTATCATTGTTGACATAAATTATATACTTTTATGGTTCTATATTAGCAATGTGAGATTGAATACACCAAATATATTATTTTTCAAACATGTATCTTTTTTATGTGCATCTTGGAAAAACTACGCTATATAAGCATATATGTTGACATGAATTACAAGAGGATACATGTTATGTCATAATGGATTGTGCATTTATACAAATGCACCTATTTATATAAATCATGGTAAGAAATTATCCTACATCTTATTAATTTCATTTTAAAAAATAGACACTCTGAGCAATATTTAAGGACTACTATAAGGTATACTTAGTTGAATAAAATGTATGTATTTCCATTTTAATCTGTTATGTGTTTCCCAAAAAATCTGTAAGGATTTGACCTTGGCTGCACTCTACATGTAAATCATGTGGTCTTTCTCTTTGATGTAACTTGAAGTGCAAGACATGTGACTGATACTCACCACATGGAGGAGGTTAAATCATGGAAAAATCATAAATTCCAAAATATAAAGACACTAGGTAAGCTATGTGTCATTGTGGTGTACAATTGATTCAAGGGGCATAGTTAAGGGAGTGCAAAAACTAAAATATTTAAATAATAAAATCAACTATCCATTTTTGGTGTATTCTTATATTTATTTAATTAATAAAATCAAATATATGTTCTAAAATTGGTGTTCTAATTCATGCTAATGTAGCATTTATTCTCGATGTTTATGTGGGAAAAATTTTATAGTCAATTGTTACTTTGGCAATAATTAAGTATAATAGCCTGAGACAGAACGTAATGATAAATCCATATTTATCCATTCATGTCATATTATGCATTCACATAATATTTATATAGTGTGAATGAGCTATTTATGTAATTATTAAAACAATCCATATATTATAAATTATGTGTCATAATATGACTATACAACTTTTACCCTTGATGTTTGTATAAGGAAACCTTATTGCCGATCAAAACTTGGATCATGTTGAAGTATAATGATTGGAGGCCAAACCCAATGTTGAATCACTATTGTCCCAAAAGGATCAATTATGGATGTGATCTTAAATCCCATTATCATATTTGTGTCTTCACATTGAGTGTGTTCCATATGTTGTATGTGGTAGTTTGGACTTAAAATAAAACCCCAAAATTTTTATCCATATTGATGTACATTCATGGGGGGTTCCCCAATGCACATATCTATCCCATTTAGAGGGAGATCATTTATTATCATTGGAAACTTAGGAAAATTTTCTCTAGTTGAGGACATTGGTATACAAGAAAAATCATATGGTTCAACTACGTTTTCAAGTTTTGACATTGCCATCATATTACTAAAAATTATAAATTTTGATCCAAAACTTGATTATTGGGATCTGCTCATGTCTACAACATGTATAGTCAATGTTACTAGAAGAAACATGTTAAGTGCATTGAAGAAAAATGGTTGGTAAAAAAGGCTTGATTCTTCATTATCAGTACAAAGTCCCTTGGGAGTTGTAACATTAGAAATCTTCCATAGTCATTAAAAATAATGAAACTAAAAATATGTTCATTCTCATATTGATTGTATATTGAACAACAAAATCTCATAAATGCTTTCCATTTGTAGAGTAAATGTCAATTTCTAGCTTATTCTCTCAAGTGAAGTTATCTTGAAATATATTGATAAGTATGTATTGAAAGATGAGAATCAATCAGTAAGGTTCCACCAAATGCTATTGAGTATTTTATTAAATATGAATTTAGATGAAACATATTCAAATGCCTTTAGGAAACTTATAGCTCCTATAGTTATCAAACATGACATTAGTGCATAGGAATTTTGTCATATGTTGTAAAAACTTCCACTTGTTTTGTGTAGTTGACCATTTTTTTCATTGAATATTGGAAAAAATATACTATGCTTTGTGTACAAGAGTCAAACCAATTCACTTGTATCTTTAGTGTTCACTGAAGTGTACATGGAAAAACCTTGTTCATTGGATTCACTATTTCTTATAGAAGTAGAAAAATGTTGGTCTTATGAAAAATAACACCACACTTCAAAAAATAAAAAATGTATTGGATATTATTTGTGTAGACCCTCGATTATTTTCAATTCCCTCTATAAAATCTATTTCTCATACATCATTATGAAAGACCAAAATTATCAACATGCATTGATTAATGCTTACATAATTTTTTACCTTAAAATAGGTGCTACCAATTTGGTGTAAGATCTATTATTCTCATCAGTGTCATGGGTCAACTTCCTATAGTATAAGCCATTTCAATATACACATCGAGACATCGATTATGTTTAATATATTTTTAATTAAAATTAATCCAACTAATAGAATTATACTATTGAAATTTAATTGCTGGAATATACAAATATGATAGTGAAATATAGTATGCTATAGAATATTATAGGATTGGAAATTAACTAAAATTAGTAAATAGGCCTAGTATATATGCAAACCTCTTTAAGATATATTTAATGCTGACCATGCATGATGATTGGAACTGGAAACTTCTTTGAAAGACTTGTGTACTATGTCATGATAGAGTGTATGAATTTGACTTGCATTGGGACAAGTCCATAGGGGAAGGTCAAGACCGTATTGCATCCATGTCCTGACTGATTATGCTCCTAATTTTTCCATCTAGGTCTATATGATTTTTTATTAGAGTTTTTTCATTAGTTATGTGTGTTGATATGCAATACCAAATACCTGTAAAACATAAACCCTTATCTTTACACAAAACAAAATAAGATATCAAATACAAAGGGGGAATTGAGTAAGGGTAATAGTTAATCTATCCTTTAAAAATATTGCATAAACTAAGTACTTTTTACATAGCCCAAATAAGCCTTAGGCCAATATAGTTCTCCCTCTCATGGGTGATTGTGTGATCTACGATTGTGAAACTATTTGACTGTAGCTAGAAGATTGATTAAAATTCTTGGATATGGATTCCTTTGACTTGTAATAAAATATATTCAGACTTGGCCAATGATTGTTTGTATGTTGCAGAATTGAAATTAAAGGAAATATTGCTCTTTCACTCAGTGTGCAGTAGAATTACCAAGTGATTACTAGATGTATTTGGAGAAGCTTTGGTGTGATTATCTAGGGGAATATTTGAAATATTCTTTAATATAATTTACAAAAGGCACGAGAAAGCCATTTTGAAATGTATCTATTTGAAAAAATGATTGTTAGAGTGCAGGGGATGAGGTTGCACTATTGGACAAGGTCACAATGTGACCTTGTCCAGCCTAGCTCAAAGTTGTCCTAGAAGGACAAAACTTGCTGAAAAAGTTCATTTAAAAAAAAAAAAATGTATATGCACCACATATTTGTATTTATAACCTAAAAGATATATGTTTTATCAATGTCAATGATCAAAATTAAATATATTTTAAGGGGAGATTGGAAGTGTATGTGCCCTCTTTAATTGAAAAAGTGGGACACACTATTATGCTTTGACCCTCATTGTTTATGCAGTGTGAAATCCTTAGAATATCAGTCAAAGAAATTGAGGAAAATATACAAGACAAACACAATGTTCATAATTAATAATTTTATTAAAGTACAATGTAGTAAAAATCAATAGATAATGCATAGTCATCAACATCCTCATCGTTACCCTCTCATTCCCCAAACTTGTATTTGCCCTTATAAATATCAATATAAATAAATCAAATGTAAATTCTCTTAAAAATTCATCTATTATTATTATTATTATTATTATTATTATTATTATTATTATTATTATTTATTTATTTATTTTTATTTATTTTTTTTTTAATTATAAATAATAAGTTGAGAGGTGGGGCGGGGAGTTGGTTCGTTTAGGGGTCTCTTACGAATAAAGACTTTAAGGAAAGTTTTGAGAGAGCTTGACCATGAGGTTGAAGATGTGAGCATTCTTTCCTTATCATTATCTTTGGAGAAATCATTGTGACATTGGTTGAGAAATTTCAAATAATTTATATGCCTTTCAAATTTACACAATTTTATTCAATCAAATTGACTGGAAAACACATTTCACATATTCCGGCCATGATTCCGCCGGAGTCGTAGCAATTAGCAAGACTCCCTTTCACACACGCAATTTAAAAACAATTGCTTCCTCACCTGTTTGAACGTTTGCCATTTAAATTGAGCCATTCGCTGCTCTCTATCACTAGCATTTAGGAAGGTCTTTGGGAGGAGGCAATATGGATTCGTTGGGTCCATTTCCATCCTCCACCAGGAATGCCATCTTCAGCCCCCACGTTGTATGTACTTCCAGATGACAATGCATGAACCACACCCCTGTGCGCATTCAATTAAACAGTTCATTAGACAAGATTTATGAAATTTATGTACAAAAATCAAAAGAGATGAAGTCGAAATGAAAGAGTGTTTTCTGGACTGAAGAGCCCGGTAGTTTTCTACAAGACCTGTAAGACCTTAGTTGATTCCAGAAAACTCTTACAAACATAATACACTGTAAATTTTCTATCAAGAATTAAATTTATACCTAGATTGTCGGCTGTGAATCGGATGGCAGCCCACCCGCCAGTAGGCACTCCCACTGTATTACGCTCGGGAGGGTCTACCAAATTGAATTTGGCTGGGTCCTCCTTTGGGTTGTTGTTCCCGAAACCCATCCTAACAATGAAGAAATTGAAGCCATGCAGATGGATTGGATGGTTTTCGACAGTCAGCTCGCTGGTGCCCTGAAGTACCAACTACACTATTGAATTGTATGAAAGCCGTGTGAGTCTCGTTCCTTTGGAAATCATCAGGTTTTTGGGTGGCGTGCACGTGTAATTGAAGGGTGTAGGAGGATTATCAGGAAAATCTCTAGTGAAAATCCCGCTGATATTTTTGTAATGCGCTTGCAGAAGGGCGATGGTGGGCATGACGAAGCTAACGTTGTTGATTGATGCAGATGCACGGCTACCATTTAAGCAGATTGAGAATGAATCCAATGCAAGCCCCACTGTGAACAACAGATTCCGATCTACTGTCTGCGGGACTTTTGCAGGGAATTCCACAGAATTTAAGCTCCTGATAGCATTGCTAAAATTGGTTGCAAATGAGGTATCGTTTAGGGATGGGATCTGAGGCATAACAATGATGTTGGAAGAGGAAGAAGAAGAATTGGCTGCAGTGGCATATTGCAAGATTGCAGTAGCGGTTCTATTGTCAACTGGAACAGGTGCATCCATGAAGGGGCGGGCAGCCGTGAAATACCTGCCAGAGTTTTTGTTTGTATGGAGCAAAACATTTGTGGTTTGTCCCGGAGCAATAACCACAGATTTAGTTTCGAAAGGCTTAGTGTAAACTGCATCCACCTCCACCACTTTGAGGTGGTGACTTGCAACATCGAAGAAGAGCTGGTCATTGAGCTAAGCATTGATTATTCGAAGCAAGTCTTCCCCTGTTCTGCTGGGAGAACGAAAGTGTTTGCAATGCAACAGATATTGGAATTCGTCATTTACAATCATGTATACTAAAACATTCTTTGGTAAATAGTATTCATCAGTTGAGGGCTTTACGTTTGGTAGGACAGGTGAAGATGCCGAGTGGCCCTGGCTTGCCATTAATGGTGTGTGTGTCAGACATATTGGGTGCCCCTCCTGATTTAAGTGCTTCATTGATAACATCTTCCACGTCTGCGTTCCACCATTCTCCTGCACCGACAATAACGTTCCATAACTCAATATTCATTCATATGATATGATGACATCAAAACAAATTTAATTCAAAGAGTGATTATTCCTCTGGCTCACCTAGAATCAGTGTGATTTCCTTGTGAGGTTTGGCGAAAGGATAAGGCACATTTGTGTTGGGTAAAATAACAATTGCTCCATAAACTGTAGCTCTCAACCAGAGAATATGAACGTGCCAGAAGAATGTCCCTCGTTGGCCAGTGATGGTGCAGTTGTAAGTATATGACTGTCCAGTCTGAATCGGGCATTGAGTGATGTACGCTGGCCCATCAGCCCACCCCGTGCGGAGCTGTCTTATTCCATGCCTGCAATTCATGCAATTCCATAATTCAAAGCCAAATAAACTTGCCATTAGACCTTATGCATACAAGTCTAGGAACGGTATGAACAGTATAGCGTACCAGTGGATGGAGAGATTGTATTTGACATGATTGTTAAGGTTGACCAACACTGTATTACCCTCCCTTGCATAAATAGTTGGGCCAGGGAACTGCCCATTCACTGTGACAATGGGCTTGGAGTGACATAGTCTGCTAACACTCTTCAATTGTATCCGAACCACCAATCACAAAATTAACGAATCTGTCGTATCATTTAATGAAATGAAGAGAATTCTGAGCTTGATTCCAGTTTGATTGAAAACGCATAGGTAACTCAGACCTCATTTAAAGTGGTTGAAAATCTTACCGAATAATCTATACACAGAAACTAAATCGACAAGTTATGTAGCCTCTTAAAGCTACTTACGTCAAAATTGTAACGCCTCGTTTTGCCCTCCAAAGTTGAAGTTGAAAACGAAAGAAAGACCACGAAAATGGTCAAGACACGTGACATTGCTGCTGTCCTCATCTCTTCTGAAAATTGTTTCTTTGATGTCTTCTGTATGCTCAACTGCAATTACAAGTATATCTCTGCCATTGTGTTTATTCAATATTTATACAGAGCCAGCGATCTAACGCGCAATATTGTATCATGTGCAATCTAGTTTGTTAGGGAAGGTACAAAACCGAAGCCTCAAGAGCAAACATGAGTGATGTTGCCATAAATCTGGTGCCATGTCCAATCGGTGTTGCTTAAGCATTTCTTCCACCTCAAACCCCCGTTTTTTAATCAAACAATTAAACAGCCACAACCAAACTAAATCCGTCATATAGTATGGGCAGATCCCACCACGATTCATTCCTCCGGCTTAAAGCAAAAGATTATTTGTGCATGCATCCCTATCTTCACTTTCGCTCGTTTATCAGTTGTTTGGAATTTTTTTTAACTACGAAGTTTCGAGATATGTAGATATTGTAATTTATGTTTAATTGTAATTAATTACAATTGGTGAGTGAGAGTACACTTAAATTTAAATGTTTTTTTTGGATTAAACAGTCTCAAATCAGAGTATCAAATCTTTCAATCATTTAGAATATAAGAGACTATCATTCTTATAAGTCAAATTACGAGCTTTTCAATACTATTTGATATTTTAACTTTGACATGTCTTACATTTAATATTAAGTTTCTAGTCTTCTTTAATATATCTGATTTACCCTCAGTGTGAATTTGGGATAACGTAGACATTCTTGCTACTCTATGGTGGGTTCCAAAGTTTTCTGTTTGGTTCTAGTATCTTTCAACAAGATTTTCTAACAATTGATCATGTCAAATTCTAACATTCTTCATTTTCTAGAATTTAGTGGTAATGATTATGATTATTGGAGCATCAAGATGATGACTCTTTTGATAGGAAAAGAATTATGGAAGATTATAGAAACTAGTTATGATGAACCAACTGATTGGGCCACTGTTCCAGTTAATGATAGGTAAGCCAAAAATGAACCTAATAAGAAGAACTCATAAGCTTTATTTCATATTGATACCAATTGAAGATTTTTAAATATATAAACATAAACTTCTACCAAAAAAAGAACAAGAAAAAAATAAGAGACACTCTTTGGATCTAATTTCTTTCTTTTCTAATTAGCTATATGAACATAATCTAAACAACCAAAAAAATTGAAATATTTGACATTAGGATTCTTTGGATACCATGCTTCATATGGAGTTATCTTTTCAAATGCACTAGTGGGACTTTGATTGCTAATATATACTATTGTAGCAATTGCATCACCCCAAAAAGAGTTGTTCGATCCCTTTATTTATAACATGCTCCTTGCCATTTCAACCACTGTATGGTTCTTACTTTTAGAAACACCATTGTGTTGAGGGGTGTAGGTAATTATGAGTTTCCTTTTGATGCCATTCAAATCCCAATAATTCATAAAATCATTTGAACAAAATTCACCTCCACATTCAGTCCTTAACCACTTTATTTTGTAACCACCTTCATTATCTACAAGGACTTTAAATCTATTAAATGTATCGAATGCTTCATTTTTTTGTTTCAAAAAATAAACCCAACACTTTGTTGAATAATAATCAATAAATTTAATGAAATATGATGACTTAACCAATTTATTATGTTTGTATAGGACCAAAAATATTAGAGTGAACAAATTAAATTGGATGATAAGCCCTCCAGGCACTACCTTTTGGAAACTTTGGTCCTGCATTTTTTCCTTTAACACAATTTTCACAAACATATTTATGCTCTTCATCCTTTGGAAAACCATAAACTAATTCTTGTGATGTTAGAACCTTCATAATTTAAAAATTCAAGTGTTCATACCTTACATGCCATAATCAACTTTTATCTTCATATGCCATATTTAGAAGGCTATTTCTATGCTCTCCAAAATTCAATAAGAACATCTTACTCTTAGACATAGGTACAATTGTAAAAACATTATTTCCTTGATTCTTATCATAGATTGTGCATTGTTTATCATCAAAAACCACCTTATAATTATTTTCACATACCTGTCGAACACTTAATAAATTATGTTTCAAATTTGGGGTGTTATAAATATCATTAATACTTTTCTTACCTTCTGTAGTTTTCACCTTCATAGTTACTTTTGCTGAAAAATTGACAAATTTATCATCACCAAGTTTTATATTGGTTTTAAAATTTATATCCATTGTAGAAAATAATAGATTCTTCCCTGACATGTGATTAAAACAACCTGAATCTAGATACCAATCCTCATTAGAACTATTTTCAGCTTCGTCATATGAAATTAATAAATTAAATGAAGAATCACCATCCTCATTAGCATAATTGACACTTATATTTTCATTTCTTGCTTTTAATCTACATTCCCAATCAAAGTGACCATACTCATGATAGTAATAACAATGAATATTTTTTTTGTCAAATCTACCTATACATTTACCTCTTGTAGCTAAACCACCTCTTCTTCCTTTGTATCCTCATGAATAATTGTATCCTCTTAAGTAATTATAATTCATGTCTTTACCTTGTCCTTGATTGATTTTGATATTGTCTTTGCCTTGTACATGACTATTCTTATTTCTAGTGTTGGTACCTTCATTCTTTGTGATCTTTAATTTTGAGGTAAAAGGCTTCTCATCACTTCGATTTAATGTGTCTGTTAGTCTTTCTTCATAGGACATGAGATCCAACCAGGTGATCAAACTCAAGAGTAATCAATTTTTTGATTTTTTCAATAATGATGGAAACATTATTCCACCTTGGTGTTAGAGAACACCTTTTTTACAACCTCTTTGTTTAACATTTATCCATGTGTAGCCATAGAATTAACTACATCCTTGACTCTTACATAGAAATCAATCATAATTTCAGCTTCTTGCATCTTTAAACTCTCAAATTCTCTCTTTAATGTTTTCAATCTAACCATTTTGACTTGCTCATTACCTTGGTAAGCTTCATGTAGAGTCTTCCAAGCATCCTTGGTTGTCTTTGCACCTATAGTTCCTGGAAATAAGATTTGTCTTGAGCTATTTGAATATGAAATAATTATTATGAGTTCTTATTCTTATCTTATTTCTTGGATTTCTTATCATTAGCTGGAATAGTGGCCCAATCATTTGGTTCATCATAAACAATTTTCACAATCTCCCATAATTTTTTTCCTATTGAAAGTGTCATCATTTTGATGGTCCAATAATCATAATCATTACCACTAAATTTTAGAATAATAAGACTATTAGAGTTTGACATGATCAATTGTTAGAAATATTTGAAAGAAAAAACATCCAACCAAACCAAGATTTGATAACAATTGAAGATTTTTAAACATATAAAAATAAACCACTGACCAAAAAGAACTAAAAAATTAAAGACTCACAACAAAATATATGTAGTATGCATAATCATAAGAAATACCAAATAGCCAAAATAAAATTAATTCTTCAAATTATTCAAATAATTCTCATCATAATAAATATCAATTACATTGTATTTATTGAATTTCATGTGAGCATGCTTGTCTAATTAAAAAAATAAAATATTCTAAATTTATTCTCTATAACAACTTGCATTAAATATAAACTAAATTTATTTCCATCCTTTCTAAGGATTTATTATTATAAAAATATATTAACTAGATATTAACTAATTATTAAATTAATTACATGAATTTTTTGCATAATTGAAGCTATTGTAGAACTAAGATTCAACAACAATTAACCAACACAACTAACTCCTTGCATAGTTTCAAACATCTTATCATATTGTTACTTTCTAAATAAATGAATACAATTATATTAAGATAAGATGTTTCCCATTTTTTGAAACAAGTATTAAAATAGAATAGATATCAAATTTTTAGAAATTATAACATTATAATGAAGATTATGATAAAAATAAAAATTGATATTATTATTAGTTTTTGTTTAATTAGAACTATTTGTATCATCTAAATTAAATAATTTATTTTTATTAATTTATCTAATTATTAATATTCTTAAAATGTTTAAAATTTTATTATACAAAAATATTTATATATAATTTTTTTATAACTTTATTTTATTATTTTATAATAAATGATATTTTATGACTTAATTGAAATTAAGCATTGTTAATGTCATCAATAGGGTTGCGTCAACAAGTGTTTGATTGTTATATAATGGTCAATTGGGCTTTCGATTTTTTTATAATTTCAATTTTCATTTTCTTCATTTAAAATAATAATAATAATAATAATAATAATAATAATAATAATAATAATAATAATAATAATAATAATAATAATAATAATAATAAAATGAGAGATTTTATTTTTTGGTGTTTCTTTGGGAAGAAGAATAATTCTAGTTAAGGGGGTTTGGTAGCTTTTCTATGCACCATAGAAACATTGTGCAGAAGACCCAAATGTACGTAAGTAAATAATGTTAAGTTTAGGTTACAATTATATATATTTGATTGCTTTCAAAAAATAAAATAAAAAATCTTTTCATTGACATTATATACACATTATGCATATCTCTGGGATAAATATCATATTTTCATGCAGGTTTTGTTGATAATCTCCACCCCCATAGACTTTGGGAAAAAACATATCCATATTGTCTATACCATTTTAAACCAATAAACATGGAGAAAAATAGGATTTTCTAATTTTTAAATCTACATTTTATAGAGTGAATCTATATTTGTAGACATCATATTGTTTTTCTAAATATTTTTAAAAAATAATTGGTTTGCTTGTCTTTAAAAGGTCTGGCATTTTACAGCGGTGTATTAAAGAGGATAATATTGGCATTGGATGGGAAAGTCTTTCACATACAAAATATTTAATGAATTTGATGGATATGGGGTAATGTGGACAAGGATCAAAACCACTAAAACCACCCTTTAAAATATTTTTATAGATCTTTGATCTGTGATAAAGTTTTGGGATAAACATAACATGATCCATTTATGAAGTTTGAAATCTTAGAATTAAATATCACACTATTCATTCAATGATCAAATTTGAAGGGCAGTCCTAATTTTAATGTGCATGGCATATATTCATCCAATGCTATCAAGACACTTCATTTGAAAAGAGTAAAGCAAATATATGTTTCATAGAAAGAAGAGTTATATAAAATATTCTCATTTTAATTTTTATCAAATTTAAAAATTATATAGAAATTTTAATTTCTAGAAATAAAATTTATAGAAATTTTTCACTTGAGAGAAACTTGAAATGAACAAAATTTCACTTTCCATCAAATTCAAACATCAAATTCAAAAATACTTATAAATTATTTCTTTCCTTTTGTGAGACTCACCTTGGGACTCAAAGAGTTTATTTAAAAGGTAGAGAGTATAAACACTATGATTATACATCACAAGAGATTTCAAGTGACAAATCTCTAAGAAAATGTCTAAAGAGTGATGTATTCTCTACTCCATAAACCACTAGATACCTCCAATGAAGAAATATAGATTTCTAAAAATGGATAAATAAAAAAAGGAATATACATAAAATTATTTTGAAGTAATACTTATGTCTTATAATTTTTTTAATTGAGAAATGATAATGACATATGACATACACACATTTTGTTAGATTAAGGATAGATAAGAATGATTAAAAATCCAACTATAGATGTTAACTTAAAGAGGTTATATGGATATTTTCCCAACTAAGATATTAGAAATCAATTTCATCACACTCAAGTAACATGTTTTTGAAATAGTCTTTGGAACCAACAACATATATTGAAGCAACAAAGGTTGACCCATAGATAATAAGGAAAGCCTATAGATTTCAATAATGTTAATATTTAATGGTCAATAAATACATCTACAACATAGAAAATTATATTCATATTTGATTGTATGACACTTTATCCTTGAGTGCAAAATATGCCATCCATTGTATCTAGAGAGATGATAAATGTGGAGAAGGAAATGGTAGTAAAATTGATATTGGACTCTCTCATTTATTATTATTAGATAACATAATTGACTTTAATGTACAAGATTAAGCAATTTTACCAATGATGTACTTGTATTTTATAAATGTTTCTTAAAATTCAAAAATGTATGTTATTTAATTGACTTTGTAGAGATATCATGCAAACCATGACACATTGAAGAAAAAATATGATGAGTTTCCTAACAACCCAAGAATAAAGTATAGAACTACTTTAATGCCAAGATGGAATTGATCATGTTTTCATTTATTAAACTTCAAAATATTTATTGATTTACAATACATGTACCCTCTCCAAAAAAGTTGAAAGCATTCTCAAAAAAATAAATAAATAAATAAAATGCTATAAGCTTTGCTTGAATCCCTTGTAACAACATTAATAGCATAAATAAAATATAAATACATAAAAAATGAATACAAATAATTTCATGTGAGCATATTTACATTTAAGAAGACCATCATGTGTTCAGGGAACATATGGATCTATTGGTCTAGTGGAAGAGACTTTTCATCTTTGTATGCTTCCATGCATCATAAAAATCATTCTAATCTACCTCATTTAGAGCATAATATTATGTTCACTGGAATAACAAGAATAACTTGTCATAGTTGCATCAAGAATGGAGAACGTTTAAACCATTTAGGTTTGCCTCAACATATATCTCACAATCCAAACAGATATTGTTTTTAGGTAATATTTATAAATAATAAAAACTAATTCATATTTCTCACCTAAACATCTGATAGTATCCATAATAAGCCGTGAGTTCCCAACACTAATTTTTCACATCAACATGTTAACCATATTTTTGTTTAACAGTCTCTATCATCCATCTCCTGAAAATTATTATGAGGGATGAAAAAGTTATCAAAAATAAATATATGTAAATTTGTGAACCTTGTATCTAAAGAATCAATAACCTTCACTATAATTTTTTTCCCCAATATAGTGCAATCATCTAGTGTCCTTAATATTTGTGAGTTAAGAGAATATAAAATGTAAATGGATGTACGTGTATCATACATGTTCCATATGTAAACTCAAGTGTTTTTTCATGTAATCTATTGAAATAATATGATATATGTACTATAACTACCCCAAAAAATGTCTATTTGAAATCTACTACAAAGCTAGCCAATAGTAATATTTAAAGTAGTGCCAATAAAATTAAAGTCAACATAATCATCTTGGAATATTTTATTCAACTTATTTAACTCAATAAGAACATCTACAAGTAAATGGATGAAAAATTATACTTTAAAAACTCTTGAAAAATCATAGTTTTTTCCCTCCTCTAACTCCCATTCTTTAAACAATGTAGACATAAGTTTAGCAAGCCTTTACATGACCTTTCCCCTAGAGAGTCACCTAATTCAATGAATTTTTGATACCTTGTACCTCTTAGATTTAAATGACTCCATTATATCTCTTAATTTTCTATGTCTTTTCACATATTTACCAAACAATGAATAAACTTCATTTGTAATTTTTTCACAAAAATGTAGCTCTAAAAAAGAAGATGAAACATCATTTACTGATAATGCTTATTGATGAGATATGAAACTAATATCTGATAACTAAGGATCACCTTAATGAATATTATAAGATAAACCTTAATGGATAATCCTGATGGCATAAACTCCATCAGATTCAAATCTGACTAACTTCATCAAGGATATATCCATATCTACTAAAAGAGTTATCATGACATCATACATAGATTGAATTGTTCTAACATTTATTTGAATGAGGCATATAATTTTTGTTACACATTGATATATTCCATCATTTGCCAAAATTTTAAGATAAACTATCAAATGTTGTTCCATAGTTTGATTAGTCATCAACTAAAATGGAGTAAAATATACTCTGTAAAATCTCATATTTTAAATTTTTATAATATACCTCATTTGCATCTTATAAAAACTATTTTATAAATGTGTTATTTGTATATACAAAGTATTCGTCTATTATGGGCATGTATGGAGTGCCTTTATGTATGCTCAAGTCATAGATTGGATTATAGAGTTATAAATTGAAATCATGCACATACCAACAAAATACATATTATCAATGATTGATAGGATTCCATCCTTCTCAACATATACCATTAGTTATACATGTTTGGTAATTATAATACTAATTCATTTTCTTTCTCCTTATAATAGTTGTAAAGTAAATTTACGAGTCTCAGATTCTACATATATTTTTAGACCACTAACTTGAAAGTTGGTACTCTCATATTTAAAAAACATAGTTTATCTCTTATATTTTATACACTAAAAATAATTTATATTTTTGACGCCATCTTAGTCTTTTAGAAAATAAGTCCATTGAAATATTGTTTTCCATTTTGACTTGAATGTTCTTTTCTATATTTTTTTATTCTTGTTTATCTTCCTAAATTTATATTCCATCTGATTCATAGTCTCATTCATTTATATGAAAATCAAAGTCTTCAATTTTTTAAAGACATTATTGATTATAATCTTGAGGGATACTAAATGCATCAACAAGTGATAGTTTTCTTTTATCCTTCTTAGGGTGACAAATAGAAGCCACTTTCTCACAATTTAACCTATTTGAATGAGAAAATTAAAATAAATGTAAAATTATAGTTTTCAATAAGACATTAAAAATTGATTGTTTTACTTTTGTAAAAAAATGATCATTTATAGTTAGAATTAGAAATTACTATTTCTATTTCAATAGATAGATGTTAGTTTCGTTCATGTATAAAAAAAACCTTTCAAAGTAATATTTAAGAATTAGAGTTTGAAATTAAATGCTCTAAAGTGAATTTAAAAATTAAATAATTAATTTTATGTAGTCATGAACACACCTTAATGAAAAAAAAATGGCCCACAAAGTAGCTACTTTTATCACATCATTTTATTAAAAAATGAGTATTTTAAAAAAAAAAAATTAAACCAACACAAATATATAAAATACTTAGATGGATCATTCAAGAGGTGTTAAATAGAAAAAAAACCAAATTCAAATAACAAAACATTAGATACAATGTCACTAAAATATTGAATTATCTAGAAATTTTTTTGTGTAGTAAAAAGAAGTTGTTGCAATTTATTCATCTGTTGTATGACTTTGATCAAGATATTATGATTATTTAAACTATACCTAATTAAATTATAATGAAATAAAAGCTATAGTGAACAAAAAAATACAGTTTATAGTTTTTAAAGAATGTACTTTGTAGTTTTTAATTCCACAACTTTTCATGCGACTAGTATTTTGGTGCACCAATAGTCTAGGTTTACATATTTTGAAATTTAAAACAAAACTATAGTGAAAAAAATTAATTAAATATTTTATTTACAATTTATAAAAATGTAAACATAACCCTCATATTTAAATATCAAATACATTATAAACACTCAATAAAACATGAAGTTTTTAAAATTTTATGTAGCTTGTTTAGAGTAAAAATTGAGAATGAATAAGACACCCTCCTATATTAAACATTAGTATGGCAGAGACAATCCATGAAACATAAAGGTCTAAATAATTTACATATATTATTAAGTTTGGCCTCTAAAAAAGTGGCAAGATTTATTAGAGACATTTTAGAATACTTAAAAAGTGAGCTGAATAACCTTGAGGTAAATGGAAAAAAAGTTATTGAACACATTGTTTAAATTTTATTGTCAACCTTTGTACTTTGAATTTTATTTCAGTATTTTTTACTATTATAAATCAAGTATTTCCACTCTTCCTATTGTAAATCCTGCAATTGATTTTAATGTAAGTGGATAAATATACAACAATCTATTACAAAGATACTAAATGTAGTCCTTACTTTATTTTCATTAATAAAACTAGAAAATTATCACTATCTTGGATACATAAATATTATTTAAGGACCATCTGAAAATATAGTAACCCTATCCTAAAAAATCAAAATAATTTACAAGTTTTACAATAATTGTCAATCTTTATTAATCTATGCAAACTATTTTGCAAGCTTGCAAAGGAAAATTTTGAGTTGGATGGTACTTCATATTTCCAATGTTGCTTTCATCCAATTTAACTCTTGATGATATAAAGTAGAAGTAACAAAAAATTGTCACACATATTCATTTCTCTTATATATTTAAATTTAGAATAAAACATAAGATTGTATAATATATAGATATCTTCTGAGGTCACAAAAATTCTTTATTAGTATTAACTATAGTGTATAGACTCTTTGATTAAAAATACAATAAAACATGAATAAAAAAATGAGTTAAAGGATTAATTCAAATTAAATCATCCTATAGTTTTTTTCTTAGAAGATAAACCAAATAAATTCTAAGTATTAAACTTAGAACCAATTAAATTATCTATTATGAGGAATAAAGTTAGATTAATCACTCTTATGGTTTAGGTAAATTCCAGAAAATAATTAGTTAAATCCTTGGATGTAAAAATATGAAAATTAGTCAATTTTAGTACTGTGGAATTTCAAATTTTACTTAAATTACTAAGATTGAACACATTTTTTATTCAACTAAATTAATATTTTAGATTTTTAATGAGAAAAAGTAATAGTCATAGAAAGCTTAGGGTATCAATGTATACGTGAATTTTTTTGGAATGTGTGGCTTACACATTTAGCATTTTATATTCTACACATCACTTAAAAAATTATAAATATGAATTGATAATTTAAATTAAATATTTAAGAGTGAGGACAAAAAAAATTCTAATAATACTATTGTCTCACCATGGTAGGAACGATCTTAGTTTCTTTGACCCTTTCTTTGTACTAGATAGTTTACAACCAAGAAATAAGTTACAACATTGAAGTATATAACTTGAAATGACAACAAGTATTAAAACAATATGTGAAATTTTAAATTGTTTATTGAAAACACCAAAATTAAGTCACTGAGTGTGTGGTAGTCTTTAAATATACTTGATGATCACAATAAAACATACATTGTATATTGGGATGAAGACTGGATCCTAGAGTGAAATGAATTAAATCATTAACAACATACTTGAGTGATTGTGTTACTACATGCCACAAGGTTCAGAAGAATAAACAAGCACTCACTGACAAGTCTTGATATTACCAAAAGTGTAGAGTCATAATCTATAGACTTTATATCAATCATTAAATCATAGATTATGTGTTGCTCAATTTTCAAGTATTCATCACTAAATCATTATCATCACATGTCACTCACATCTATCCAATAATAATGCATCGGTGTAGTGGTTGAAAAATCCAAAATATATATTGTTTAATATATTATGATGAGGAATTTTTACTATAACCCTTCTTTTGTCATTTTTAATAGAAAATCAAACTTCTTCCTTGTCAAACAGTTTATAATATTCAAAATAATGATCATAAAATTTTGAGTCACACTTATCTCATGAATTTGAAGCCCTTGGATGCTTTGGGATGGGCTCAATTTTGATCAATATATAATGCATACTCAATTAAATTTAATCTATTTACATGATAGATATGTAATGTTGACATTATTCCATTTTTATTGCATTAAATGAATTCAAAAAGGATGTGCCAATCATTTCAAAGGATGCAAATATCATTATTGGTAAACATTAATTATTATAAGTTCTAGTAGAGTTTTATGGGTTAAATTTGATGGTTGACCTATTCCATGGGATTTTTTTTAATGATGACCATTTATTGAACATTGGATTTAAATAATTAAGACATTTCATATTTAAATGAAAATATAATACATATTAAAAAATTTAAGGGTTCTTTCAATAGGTCTTTAAAAACATCAACCATATTTTATGATTAATTTTTTTAAAAATGTTTATATGACTATCAAATTTAACACTTGAAGTATGTGCTTAAAAAAAGGAGGAAGCACATTATTTTAAAAAGAGAGAAAATAATAAGAAATAATGAAAATGTTTTATAGATGAGTTTGATAGAATGTTAGAACTAGATCTCTACAAGGGTTTATCATCCACCTTATTTTTATTTTCTATCTCACTCGTATAGATCTTAGACCACCTTTGTGGGAAACTCTAGGTTAGATAAGTATTTGTTATGCTTGATACACCACCATTTTTAAGGGTTATCTCTATTTAATTACCCCACCCCCCACTCTCTGCTAAAATTGTTCTTGTAGATAGTGAGAAGGATGGAATCCAAACAAGCCAAAAAAATTGGATGAAAGGTTTATGATGAGATAACCCTTTTGGCCTTCCCTCTCAATCTAAAGTATGTTTTCCACTTGATGGAATTCATAGAATTTGTAAATGGTATGAGAATAACTCTATTAGTACATATTTTATTTGTCATATCCCCATGTAATATTATTTTAATTTATGGTTTCATAATTAGTCATAACCTTTGGGCATCCATGTTACTAGGGTTCAAAAGATTACAAATGTTTTTTAATTTTAATGTTTAAATATCCATGTGAAGTCTAAGATGTATTAATAAAATTAGGTTGTTAGTTTTATATAAACATATTCTTGATTTATCCAAATGCACTTAGGATTTCAAAGTCCCTGACAAGGCTTCCCTTCTTGTGCTAGTCTATATTAAACTCCCCAGATTACCAATACCTCCGTTCTCCTTTCTTGACCCAATTATCCATCCCAAAGGGAAAGTTTTATTCCATGAGAAACCCTATTTTTATTTTTCATGACCTAATAGGTGATTTTATGTCAAGGTCTATTTATTCTAATATTTAAAGGATTTTATAAGTATCCAAGTTGACAAAGAGTATTGGGCATATAAGGTTATATATTTCAACCTACCTAATAATTTTTCTTTTTGTTTCAACCTCCTAATCATCATATCAAATATTTCCCCCTTATGGGTTGATTAAAACCCTCCTCGAACCCATTACAAACTAATAATTCCAAATTGGTGGACTAAAAAATGGTTGGAATATGGTTAACAACAAAAAATCACCGTTAGGCCCAAAAACCTCCCCCTATTTACTTTTCCCTCCATAACCACGACCTCCATACAAGTTCCCAAATCTTCACCCTAACATGTTAAAACATAAAAGGCCTAGTAGTGTTGTGTTTTTCAAAATTTTCATACTCAAGTAAACTCCTCTCCCATTAGGATATATTCTTCGAGAAATATTTCTCTAGGTCATCATGTGACCCACATTGTGGTGGTCATAAGTCTCCCCAAGAATATAATGGGGTTAAACACCACACTATTTCTCTTGGAGTTTTCATTATTTTAAACCAACTTAACTTTTTTGCATCCCTTTAATTTATAGAAAATAGCCAAGGAGAGCTCCATACAAATGGCATTTCACAATGAATATTTTATTTTAGAATGTTTGAGGTATCACATATTCCTCCTATAAATTATCTATTTGAGTTACATGCCAACATATGAGTTCCTTAGATTTGATATATTTATAAGAAGTTATAGTTTCATCTATTTTGTACTCCTTAATTACTTCCATGAGTGAATAACCATCACATTGTGATATTTGGTTGATTATATATATTAATGGACATCCATTAGGAGTTATCAATATTTACACTCCAAATGATGGCCTTGACAAATATTCTCTTTGGTGATATCTGGATGACAACTTTCCCCTTACAACATGGTTTATGTGTGGGGAATTTTCATATGGTTAAAATCCATATGGAGAAATTAAATGCATTTCTCATGAGATGGTGCATGGGATAACATTATGCATGGTATTATTTTAAGAATAGATGGGGTCTTATCGGCCTTCTCTTCCATCAACACTAATTAAATAACATGTATTAGATTATGCAATCAAAATATCATACTAACATTGAACAATTTTTTAAAATGTTAGACCATTATATGATTTTTGAGAAAAATATGTTTTACTTTGCAAGCATCAACAACTATCATGTCACTATTCATTTTGAACACATTCTCTCCAACCACGCTCCCATCTCTTGTAGATTGGAATGGACCAAAAACTAACTTAAAGTGACACATAATAATTTCATCCTTATCAAATCCATAATGACCCATGAGGGTACCATATATAACATTTCCAAAAATTGGAACCTAGCACCCAAGCCACCTTATGTTTATAGCTAGATTTGATTGGTGGAATGAGGCTATTCTATGTACCATAATCTTTCTCTACCACTAAGGAAATATAATTACTCATATTATAAATCATGGTGTTGAGATTATTCTTAAATAATACATGAGTGTTTCCTTCCTTATAGAACACAACCTTGCCAATATCCATTTAAAAATATAGCCACCTCTCTCAAATAAAAAATTAGTGTGGCAGAGGGTTTTACTACTAGACGGACACAACTTCATGCTTACCTTCATTGGCTCAAATTTAGAGACACAATTTCAAAGTAATTTTTATAATCCCTCAAAGCAAATCAAGCTTGAGGTTAAATAAAGGATATCAATTCAACTAAGGTGAGACTTAGTTCTATTCCTGACATCTTCTCTACTTTTATAGACCACTATAAATTAGTGTTTCAAACTCAGTAGGAAATGATCGTGAGAACTCAGTGATTACAATAATGCATTGATGCGGTTTCCTACAAGCTAAAACATGTAGAATAAAGGCATTATGATGCACCTTTGAGTCTTCCAAAAACCTAAAAGGTTATTAATTGCATTAATAATGATAAATCTCTAGACCTTGATGGTTTTCCCTATGAATTTTATAAATATACTTAAGAATTTATTAGACCTAATCCACGTAAATTTTATAAATAAGACTTGGAAAATAAATATTTAGGTGTCATTATTAATCAAGGTAACATTAAAATAATACTTGGGTATATGAAATATAATGGTGGATAAAAGGGGGGAGAATTAAAATGTCACTTTTTTTTTAGAAAATAACAATAATTAAACTTGGAAAGAATTTTAGAGACACTTGGAAAAATAATTTTATGTTAACATAAAAATATGAACTGTGGCATTTTGATTGTATTTTCTAAATATATAATGTTTTCAATACCCAAATGATAAAATTGTGTGAAATTTATAAAATGGATTGCAACATTTTTTTATAAAAAGATGAGTCTACATGTCTACAAATGTATATTTTTTGATTACATGAATGAATTATTGAATGAAATTTCATAAATGGAAAGATAAAATGTCTAAGATTGGTGAGAATAATTAATATTAGTTTTTATAATTATATGTATGTGTGTGTGTGTGTGTGTGTGTGTGTGTGTGTGTGTGTGTGTGTTTCTGTCTGTCTATATATATATATATATATATATATATATATATATATATATATATATATATATATCATAAATGGATAGATAAAATGTCTAAGATTAGTGAGATTAATTATTATTAGTACTTTTAATCTCTCTCACACACACAAACACATGCACACACATGCGCGTGCGCGCACACACACACACACACACACACACACACACACACACACACACACACACACACACACACACACACACACACACACACACACACACAATTCAAGATAGATATAAAATTGGAGCTAAAAGTGTACGAACATAATTTTTTGGCCTTAAATTCATAAAAAAAAATATTTTTAATGCATAGCCAATGATCTAAAGATTGGTGAGATATAATTTTTATAAAATTTTAATTAATAGTGAGCATTTTAAAAAGATATTTTGTAACTATATGTATATAATCCGTAATGAGGTTTGTTTTCTATAAGTTAAGTAATAATTGAAAATAATATTTTACCATTAAAAAAATTACATATTAAAAAAATAAAATTTTCCCCTACAAACCCATATAATATTTTAAAAAATAATTAAATAAAATAGGCATGATTAGATGTGTTGGGAAAGACATAACAAACTCATAAATTTCATCAAAATCATGTGGTTTACTCCACAATAGGTTTTAGGATAGGTTTAACCCCCCACTATCCTGACTCTTCCACTTAAATTGAAATAAGATTTGGAGGGAATTTAGAAAATATAAAAGATATAAATGTTGACCTTTAAAATCCCAAAAAAGTTCAAAAAATTTAAATGCACTTTCATTTTACCTTCTTTTATATTTTGATTAGTTTCTTTATTTAACATTTCCAAGAAATATGAACAAATACAAAGGAATTAGAGATCATTTAGGTTTTCATTGAGAACACTTCAGAAGTGAAAACCAAAATAATCTTAGCATTTTCTGAAATGGGCTAATTTTTATAAAGAGCTTAAAATAGGTCATATAAGTTTTGATCATGCATGAATGTAAAATAATTGAGAATGAATCTAGTCTAATCTTGTTTTATGATAAATAAAAATTTATTATGGTAAATTGTTAACACCAAGGTTGTGCACACTAAGATACAATCCTTGGTTTTGTTACAACCCCAGACCTGTATACCTTTGTACAAATATTTAAATTTTTATTTAGCATGTGTATAGATGTTGCTACACTTCTTTACTTAGTTGGACTATGCTACTAGATTCTGATGCTATGATATTTGACTATAGGTTGATATATTTATCATGTCATAATTCTGCATTGGTGATGTATGGATTATTTTATGTAATTGATATTGGATTATAGTTCATTACTACTTTACCATTTTATTTATTTTGGATTGGATACTATTGATGCCTACATTCAGTGGTTACAAGTTCTACTTATGAGCTAGACTGGATGTTGGCATTAGCTTTTGAGGTAGTAGAGTAGATCTAAGCAATCGGATGAGTTTTAATATGTAAACTGGTATTATTGATTTATGTTGTGCCCTTAGATAGTGGTATTATTAATTTGTGTAGTATTATGTTATTTCTTTCTTTGATGCTTTTCACTTTTATGTTTTATCATGTATTATTTGGCCCTTACATATTGCTTGATGTTTTTTCCATCTACTCAAACTTTCCCTTTCCTATCTCCTCTATGTACTCTTCACCATCATAGCTTCACTTGAATCACCTCGTTTAATCTAGACTCCCTAAGAGACCTACCCCCTAACACCCCTTTCATTTGATTCATTACTTAGGTGACTAGATGAGTGTCGATGGCAA
Source organism: Torreya grandis (assembly GCA_037957365.1). Lineage (NCBI taxonomy): Eukaryota > Viridiplantae > Streptophyta > Pinopsida > Cupressales > Taxaceae > Torreya > Torreya grandis. The sequence goes on from JARHVA010007419.1 coordinate 643,497, forward strand.
GGTTGATTGGTCATTATGGCATTTAGACATTTAATAACATTAAAATAATATATATTTTTATTATTTTAATTTATTATTTTTTAGCCTTTAAACATTTAATTATCATTCTAAATAATATATAGTTTTATTATTTAAATTGATAATTAATTATATTAATATTTTATTATCTTATTAGCTCGTATTTTGAAAAGATGTCATTAATGACTATTGACATGGGAGATTTTGTTGTGGGGGTCTCATGGAGGGGACATGTCAATGAATTTAGGGGGAGAGAATTTCTCTCTCCACATTAAATGTGGAATGGGCAAGTGGCATGTGAGGGAAGGAAGAAACATCAAGGGGTGGTTGGGAGAAGTGACGCATAGGGGACAAGGGAAGGAAGGGAAAATAGGAAAAGCAAGTGAAAAATGCAAGGAAAAAGGAGGATGTGGGGATAAATGTAACAAAGAAACAATAAGAAAGGGGATGCATAAAGGAGAGGAATGGGGGGATAAATAAAAATATACATGGAGTTTTCTACTTAGGACTAGGGTAAATTTACCTTGGTATGTATTTTACATCCATGGAAGATTCTCACCATGGAGAAACGAAGTATATCTATAGACCATTTTTACTTAAATTTTGGTATTCATTCAAGCTCTACACTTTAACAAGTAAGTCTCTTCCAACTATGAGCTTGTTACTTTACCGAAATGTATAATAACTATTAAATTGAAGTCCATATAGTTCAATACTTCTCCTTTGCATATAAATTGGTATGAGAAGGGTTATTTTTATTAATTATTTTCCCTACATATTATTTTGGGTTATATCACTAAACCTAGAGATGCATTGTCAATTGAAGGGCTGTGCATTTCATTAATGTGTATATATCATGATTTTACCATATTAAACATGTAGCTACATTTTATTGGATGAATATAAGTAATTTATTGACCCTTGTATGTGATGATAAATATATTGGTTAGGTTGTGTATTCTATGTTGATATTAAATGATAAATTTAATTTAAATAAACCCTATATTTTATTATCAGTGACTCAAGATGCTAGGTTTTCTTGTTTGTTAGTGCTCAAAATTACACTGAAGTAATTGATCCCTTTCTAAGTATAAATACTAGATTTGTTTAGCCAACTTCCTGTTTCAAGTGTTCATTAGAAGTCAAGTGTCCTATAGTGGCCTATCAAAATCCAAGATGAATTCATGTCTGAGCATCTCAAAACCTTTGTTCCAATTACCATATATTAGGCGCTTTGATTTAAATTCAAATTTGGCAAGAACAATTTACATGGGAATGCTTTAAAAAATGCCATGGACTTGGTTGAATTTTTATACTAAGGTTTAGTCATGTTTATTAACATGACCAAACCTTAGTTTAAATTCATATTTGATCCCTTTTATATCTTCTGGCCCTTGGTCCCTTTTATCTATTAGCATGGTCTAGCTAATTCTTAGTCCCTTTGTTATAAACTTAGCTCAAAGTAATATCCTAAAGCTTTTATAATATACAACAAAACCTTAGGTTAAGACTTTATATTAATTTGTTTATTCCCCAAAATTTAACTTAATTATTTTCATTGTTAACTTAGAGCCAATCACAATTGACCTAGTGGATTACAATCGAATGGTACATGTTAACTCAAGGAAAGATGATTCGATGATGTGTGATCGAAGATAAAAATTCAAAAAGACTCAAGATAAGTGCAAAAGTGATAAGTGTCAAGATCATGGTGCATAGTTAAAATCTTGAACATGATCGCATAAATTGAGGGTATGTGACAAAGCATACAAATCCTGATGGATGGTGAGAAATAGGTTAAGAGTTCAACAAATACTTGGGATGATTGAGAAGGTAACAAGTGTCACTGTCATGAGAACCTTGTCAAGGATTTGATGGTGAGTGGAGGTTAGAAATTCAAGGATCCTCTAAAGTGATGTGATAAGGAAAAGTGTCTTAATCTTAGTGAGTAACCAAGAAAATCAATGGTTCATAATTGATCATACATATAGCAAATTAATGACATGAATGAGAGTAGACTTTTCAAAGGGTCTGAGTTGAACACAGTAGTGACATATGTCACAACTGTGATGAACTAGATATAGATCACTGATCAATGTTTGATCTAGGTTTAAAAGGATAAATGGAGCATTTTTAATATGTATAAATGAGATAAATAATGTGAAATGAAGGTGGACATTTCAATGGAACTCAAAATGAATGTAGTAGTGATAATTGTCAAGCCCATAGCTCACAATTAAAGCTTGAGCATGTTTTGAAGATCCAATAGTTTAAGTGAAGAGTTGAAAGTTCAATAGGGATACAGATCTAATGAGAGGCTACCAAGTGGAATGATAAAATTCAAGAGATCAATAATATTTTCAAGGTACACAGGGAACCCGTGGAGCTTCCATGTGGCAAGATCTCAAAGGCCAAAATTAAGATCAATGACTCATGATGAAGTCAAGGCCAAAAGTCTTCTTAAAATATCAATGGTGCATATTTCATATATCTTCAAGCCTACACGAGAAAGTAACATGTGTCTAAGTTGGATCCAATTAAGTGTCTTAGACACTTTAAAACTCCATGAATGCCTAGTTGGATCTAATGTAGTGTCTTACTTGTTATTATGTGTCAATATTTGGTTTTAAAGATAAAATTTATGGTTCATGATGGATGGAAAAGAATTCAAAGAATAAAATAAGGTCTATAGACCATTCCAAAGCATATTTTCCAAATGGATGTGGATTATTTTCTACTTCTACCATGATCAGAGCATTTTCGTGCCATCAATGCAAGAGCAAGTTGTTCTATCGCATGCATAAGAGGAAAGACAACTATATGGGAGGTTCTAGTTATGAAAACAAGTGGTCACGGGCATATAGAAGTAGTTACACATGAGGAAAAAGTGTTTTTGGCCTCTACCATGAAATTTCACCTTCCAAATCATGTAAAAAGGATCTCCAGTTAATAAATCAAAGGGTTTGTTATAAATATTCATCATTCCTTGTAGAAGTAGTTAGAACAATAATTTTTTTGATAAATGGATGATGATTTTAGTTGTGGCAAGGATTATTTTCTAGTTGGGAGCATCTTGGAGGAATTTGGATGGCTACTTTATAATTTTACAAATTGTAAACCACAGTATCTTCTATTCTCTAGTGGTTATTGATCTTTCCTTTTCTAAGTATAGGCTTTCACAAATTTTGGGATCATGGTTATGTGTGTATTTTACCTCTCTTTCTAAGGTGGTTATAGCTGTAAAACCATTAGCAATCTCTAAGAGCATCTTTATATGTCTTCCCTATTCAACATGGACCAAATCCACCATGCTTGTCCCCATGGCAGTATTTTGAAACATTGGTATATATAATATATTATTTCAATTTAATAAAAAATACTTGTGGTTCTTTATTATATCTTATTGACAAAAATAAATGAGATGTTTTACATGCTATGTTGATTGGATATCTAACATTTTTCTTATGTAGGTTGTCATCTTGGGCATAGATCTGGGTTATAAACCCCTTATTTCATAGAAATTTGGAAATATTTTGTTGAATACATCATTAGGGCACCTAGGTTCATGAATTTAGTAGGAGAAAGTATTTTAAATTCTAGTTTTAGTATATGTTTTAAGGTTTCAAGGATCATTTGGGCATTTGTATTCTATTGGAACCAATAGATGCATATTTCTCCTTGTAGTTTCCATGGCTTGCATTTTTGTTTTTCTACATCTTTGTAATAGGTGATGTCATGTATGTTGAAAGAAACCCTATTGTTTGAAAACCACTAGCACAAGACCACCCTTTTTATAATTAACAAGCTATCCTACCTTTTCCTACCATGTAAATAATACACACTTGTTGCATATCATAAGTGTTATTTACCTACAAATGCATAATATCTTGTTTATATAGCATGCATTTACATCTTGTGCTTTAAATATTAGCATTTTAGTCTTCCATCTAACCCTATTGTTGAAAATTATTTAGAATAAAGATTTTAGTCTCTTTACCATTTATCTTCAGTAGCTTGTATGTGATCTAGAGCATTTTCTCATTCTATGTAACAACCCTTTTCAGGTGGAGTGAACAAGTTTGGTTATACCCTAGTCATGTTTGGGCCTCTTTGTGTTGGATATTTAGCATTGTGATTATGTATGACTATCATCTTTGGCATAGATCTGGGTTATAAACCCATTTTTGCATAGAGATTTGGAAATATTTTGTTGAATACCTCATTAGGGCACCTTGTGTTCATGAATTTAGAGGATAAAGTATTTGAGATTCTAGTTTCATTATATGTTTTAAGGTTTCATGGATCATTTGGGAATTTTAATTCTATTGGAACTAATGACTGCATATTTCTCCTTGTAGTTTCCATGGCTTGCATTTTATTTTTCCTACATCTTTTCAATAGGTGATGTCATGTATGTTGAAAAAAATCATGCTATTTGAAAACCACAAAAACACAACCACTCTTTTTAACAAATAAAAAACTGTCCTACCTTGTCCTACCCTATAAATAATACACACTTGTTGCGTATCATAAGTTTTATTTGCCTCAAAATAATAAGATCTTAATTATATAACATGCATTTTGCATATTGTGCTTTGAAGCATGGTGCTACAGTTTTCCTTTTGACTGCTATTGTTCAAGATTCTATAAAATGAAAGTTTTAGTCATACACCCATCTAGCTTATTAGCTTATATGTGACTTAGTACATTTGTTCATTTCATGTGACAACCCTTACCAGGTGGATTTAATGAGTTTGGTTGTGCCTTGGTCACATTTGTGTCTCTTTGTGCCAATAATCCCCATGGAGGTTGAATTGATGAATCTCTTCATGTGAGAAAATAACCCCATAGGTCCTCTCACCTTGGTTCAAATAGATCTAAAATTATCAGGGAGCTGACTGTACCTTTTGTTGATACCTCTCAGTCATTTTCTTTATTCAGTCCATTCTTGATGTCAAACCCTCCCCTAGCTATAATGACATATTAGCAGGCTTTTCATCTTTGTTTTCCATTTTATTCAAGTGTGTAAGGCTAAGTGAAAGAGGTGTATAACTAGGAACCAACATGGTTTATATAACATGGGTATGTATTGATGGCTATCGTGCCCTATTCCTATTGGCTGCATAAACCTGGTGGCTCAATACCTCAAATAAAACATATAAATTATTTAAATTTTATTTAAAAACCCTCAAGGTAATTTTTGTTGAATTTTAATTTATAACTTCCATTGGAATAATCATTTTTGAGTTTGATCAACCCTGTGGGTTGAAGACTATTTTGTTATACATATATCCTTTCAACAAGAAAAATTGACTTGGGGTATAATTATCTCAAGGCATATTTGGGCTTATTATTATATTTCCTCATTTTAATTTAAAAACAATTTGGGTACCCTGAATCTAAAGTGACGAGTTGTTATTCCTAGTTAATATTTTCTTTGAATTGCCTTATGGCTAGTAATTTTTCCATTGGTTAGTTGTATTTGTAAATTGAATGACATAATTTGGCTATTTAAGTATGTTTCAAAAATTGGGATGATTTTGGGTGAAGATCTTCTGTGTGTTATCCAATTGGCATGATTCAATTATGGCTACCCCTTTCAATTAATTGATTTAATTATGGTACCTATAATAAGCTCAATTTGATTAAAATTCCCTATATATGGTCTTGGTTGGGACTTTCTGTTAGGAATTCTATATTTTACATTAGTATTTACTGAGAGGTAAATTGTAATAGGTAGTTTGTTAATTAGAGTTGGCCAATCAGGATATTGTTATGTAGCAATATTATGATTATTAGTTAGAATATTATAACTAATAATCATAATATTACTACATAATAATATCCTGATTGACCAAATCTAATTAAAAAACTACCTATTACTATCTAATTAACAAATCTAATAAAATTTAATTAACAAATATAATGTGTGCGCGCGCGCGCGCGCGCGCGTGTGTGTGTGTGTGTGTGTGTGTGTGTGTGTGTGTGTGTGTGTGCATGCACGCGTGCGTGCATGTGAGTGTGGGCACGCGCACGTGTGCGTGTGTGCATTAAGATATATTGTTATAACAATATATCATGTGCTTAATTAGAGGTTATTACTACAGAGATTCTAGGGATTGTAGTATCCCTATTTATAGGCTATCCTTTGCCTATTTCTTTGGGTCTACCTACAAAGAAATGTAATAGAAAAAATACAGAGTGTGAAATATAATATATCAGTTATATTATTCCATGTGTTATAATATTTCATATTTTGTCTATATTTGGATTTGCTCAGTACATGATTTAAATATATGTATTAGCTCCTCCAATACTTATTAGTGGTATCACAGTGGGAGGTTCCTCTAATGGATTATTAATTTTTTTTTAAGGGAAGCCATAGTATTTGTATTTTCCCCACCTAATGTATTTTATCCTCTAAGCTTTATCAGTACTATCTAAAGGCTTTGTCATGTACTTGACCTCACATAATTTTTTTATCTACGATTCTAGGTCTAGTTTCCAAATTTGATTACAAAAAATTAATCCACATCGATGCATCTGTCTATGGATCATTGCATTTGAAGTATTCACTAGAAGCATGTATATAATCTTATCACCATGTGTCCATTTATAACACATCTAGCGTCTAGTCAGAGGATTTTTTTAAGTAGATCTTAAAAAGGCACTTCAAAATACATTTCTATTATGCATAACTTCCTAAATTTTCCATAACTACCTATGCATATATACTACAACTTATGATCCATGCTAACCTACATCCTGGAGCTTAATACTACATTCACCATCATGAAACCTGTAGCAGAAGTGGATTTTTAGTTCCACATGTATTAACTATCATACATATGTATAGTGATCAGATCTTGTTGACACTTGTTATCTCTAAACTCAATTCCTTGTGAGGACTTCAGACTTAGCCTTAGAGCTTTCAGACTTCTTGCATTGAATCCTTCTCAACTGTCAAACTCAAAAACTAACACATGTTTTATAAACATATTAGATCATTTATTTTTATGGAATATTAGCATCTATATAGTTTAGTAACATATATTTTATATTCTTTTTAAACAATATAGTATTTTTTTTTAAAGTATTTTAAACTTAAGTCATTTAAGTCATTTAAATCATTGAAAGAATTAAAATTCATTATTTGGTTGACCAAGTTTGTGGTCTAGTTCTTAGTTTACTAATTTTTGATTTAGACATGGTTTCACAAGTCATTGTCATATGTGTCTTTATTGAGGTAATTATTGTCTCAAGTTAAGCATTAATTTAAAGTTGTCGAAAATAATATATTGGTCCAAGCATCAAGAATAATGTATTTATTGAAAGAGTCATTTTTGTCAAAAATTTATTTAATGTCAAGTTTAGAATTAGAGTCTTTTTTTATGTCAAATGTCAAAAATTTAAAAGTGTCAACAATTAAGTCATTCAGTCCATGTCAAATGGTTCTTAGTCTATTGTATGTCAATATTAAAAATCAAAGTGTCAAAAATAAAAATATTGGGTCAAATGTAAATGGATGCATTTTCAGACATACCTGACATCCAATAATCATGTTAGTATTCTGGGTGGGGGGGGGGGGGGGTTGCATTTTAGTACAAATGACATGAAACTAAGCTTCATTATCAATTTTTTTGAGTAAGTAGTTTCCAAAATTGGAGGATGGAGGATACACAGAGGATGGAGGTCTTTTAGCAACCTCTCATTAGTTGCCAATGATGGGGTCACATAATGATGTGGTGACACTTAGTGTGGTATGTTATTCATTTTCACTGTGTAATTTTTAAAATAATAAAAAAATAATATGTTTGTTTAAAGATATGTATTTTGTATGTAATTCCAAACATAATTTCTTGAGGTGAAAAAATTGTGAAAGGACAAGCACCAATATAAGTTAGTTCATGGATCTTTAAATGGTTTATGGTAGATCCAAAAAACCATAAGAGGTGATCAGTGTTTTGGAAATAGTTAGGAGAGCAAATACTATAGAGATTCCATGAATACCTTACTTTTTTATGGAGATGACCCTCAATGACACATCTTTTGCAGTCATATATAGTAAATACAGGATGTGTTCCTTCACATATAGTGGTCATGTGCATCAAGGTTGCATTAGTAGTATTAAGACCTGAGAGTATGCGATGGCATACTCCTATTCATGTCAAGGTTTTTGGTAAAAATGTAACACCATGGGAGGAGTGAGGATCTCTTTGTATCAAGGTCATAAGCTAAATAAGACATGCTACAATGGGTGAGCATACTACAAATAACAGTGTGAATGTTTTTTTACCATGTAAAAACTATGGGGGGAATGTTAAGAAATCTAGATTTTACATTAGTATTTACCGAGAGGTAAATGGTAATAGGTAGTTTGTTAATTAGATTTGGTTAATCATAATATTGTTATAGCTTAATATTATGATTATTAGTTAGAATATGTGCTTAATTATAGGTTATTAGTTGAGAGATTGTAGGGATTTTAGTATCCTTATTTATTCGAGTCTACCTATGAAGAAATGTAATATAAAAATAGAGTATGAAATATAATATATCAGTTATATTATTCTATGTGTTAAAATATTTTGTATGTTGTCTATGTTCAGCTCTACTCAATACATGATTTAAATATTTGTATTGGCTCATCTAATACTCAATACCTTTTGCATGTTAATTAAAATGATTAAACTTCATTTTGTCTTGATTATGATTTTATATTCTTGTGTATTTTAAATCATCGGAATTGGACAATGCCCCATTGGAATCATCTTTTTATATAAAGATGGTTTGTATTTTTTTTATAAAAATTTATTTAAACACCCTGTTGTACCATTAATGTGTATTGATCTAATTTTGATATTTGGGAATCATATGAGGTTAGGAGACCTCATAACGATCCATCGAATCTCCTATATCAGCCTTCAGATTTAAAATCATTTTATTGTTTGAATTTTTAATGAATTAATTATTACCATTTTGAGACTTGTTGGCATTATTAGAATTGAAATGAATAAATGGACCAAGTGTTTTATGTTGATTAGTTTCAATTTTAGATCGATTATGATTTATAACCGATTATGGTTTGGATTCATTGTTGAAATCCTTAATTGTTACATTGGGAATGTGGTATGGTTGAGTTGCTTGATTATCATGCTTGTTTGATTTTATTTGTTGGTCTTTGACTTGGTTGTGTATAACTGTTAATTTTATATGTGTTGTTTTATATTATACTTTATGATTTCATGGAGAGTACCCTTGATAGATCACCATTCCTAGATCAGACTTGAATAACAAGGTAGTAGCTGGTATACTTATATGATTGGATTATAAATTTGTAATTAGAATAAATTGGGATAACTACATGCTTGGAAAAGATACAAGCTGGTTATCTTGAAAGCTATAGGAATGGATTTAGTTTTGAATCCATTACTATGTCATTCAAAAGCTTATAGATGGTTGTCCCTTCTTCATATTTATATCAAGGATGGGTGGTTCATTTTATCCTACCTTAGAATGATTGGTAGTGTCCTTGTTGGTGTTAAGTTATTATGTTGTGGTGTCCATTGGCTCTGAATCCAACTTGATCAGAACTTCTTCATTGACCCTATTTATCGAAACCACCATCTAAATGATGGTTGGGGTCGTAAGGGCCATAGGTGCTTGGGTTTATAGGGTTTGTTGGGAGGGTTTGTCTATTTTGATTTTTGTTACTACTTTCTTGGATGACTTCATGGATAGGCAAGATATTACTGGTAATATTTTATTACACATTATTATTTCCTTCTCAAGACAAGATTTTATAATGCTTTTTATGTAGCATGATTAGTAGATGCAGTTGTATTTACTCTCATTTTTAAGCCTAGTCAATTACATTGATGAAATAGATGAGTTTATAAATTGATTGATTATTAAAGTTTCCTATTATGAAAGTGTTTCATTTTAAGGTTAGGACAATTTTTTTGTTTATGGATGAAGAAAGTAATATTTTACCACTTGTAAAATGACGCCTTTAGCTTTAAATATTTTTCTCTAATTGACATATCCCCTTCAAAGACAATATTATTTAGAAAAGATACATATATTTTATCATGAAACTACTTTATTTTTTATTTTTATTTGCTAATATTTATCTTTTTTTGAGATTAAAAAATGGCAATTATTTTATTTTTTCTTATTATCAAGATCTGGATTTTTTACTATGAAAATTCATATTTTCATATTAATATAATTTATTTTCAAATTTTTAGGATGTTGAATTTTCCTAAAATAACATCATGTAATGATTTGCATGCAATAAAACCATTTTGATTTCAATCTATGACATTAAGTTTGGTGTGGCATTGAGGACATACCAAGGGCATCTTGCATTGTAGGTGAACCGTTTTCCATGTTTTTTTAAAATTTCTTGTGAAGAAATTTTTTTGGTTCCTATTTTTATAAGTTTATTCTTTTATTTCATTTTCTTTATCTAAAAAAAAGTTAGAAATTAAACAATAAAAACTAGTATTTTTAAAGTGATGGAAAATCAATTTTGTGAGATAGTTATTTGTTTTCCATGTCTCATTTTTTGTGTGTTGAAGCTATGAATATTGATATTTTAGCTTGAATAATGAGATTGAAAATCATTTTATTTGCTTTGTTTCTTATTTTCATTTCTAAGAATAAGGTTCAATTTAAATATCTTTGGTGGGAAAATTCTATAGAGAGTAGTTTTAGTTTGATTTAAAGGTTATTGTATCTAAGATTGTGTGCTTTCTAATTTTATTAATCTAAAAATGTTAATTTGTTTTTTTTATTTATTTACCATTATCTAGAGAAAAAATTATTGGATTGTAGGAGGGTGAATTTAGTTATTTTATATGCAAGGAAATCATTTTTCATGGATGGTTGGTTTGTTTTCCATGCCTCCATTTTTTAAGGATTTTGTTTATGAATAGTGAGTTTAACTCTTGATCCACAAGTATGAAAATATTTTTTTTGTTTGATTTGTTATTTTAATTTTAGATATGAATTTTAATGTTGACTTGAATGCTTGGGGTGGGAAAATATTATGGGTAGAAATTTTAGTTTGTTGGGAGAATACTTGTGCCTAAAATAATGTGTTACATTGGTGTGCATGTAAAAAAACCAACTGTTGAGATGGTTTATTTGTAAATGATGTTGCAAAACATGGATGTAGTAATGGGGAGTGAGAAGTGAGTTCTGAGTTGCATGAAACATATGTCTATCAATTATATAAGGTGTGTTCCTTTGTGTTCCCTAACACCTAAAATTTCATAGTAACTCCCAATTATTTGATCAAATCATAGGTGTATTAAATACTAAAGATATTATTTTTTAGATTATGAATGAGTGAACTTGACATATAAAACAAAAAATGATTTTATATTTTGAATTGAGTGCTAGATTTATTTATATTACAATATTAACTTTTGAATTTGAATGTAAGTTTATTTCCATTTGGTTGGAATTACCACTTTATTATTGTGAAGACCATTATATTCATATGGTAGATATATTAATTATTGTGGAATTTATACATTATTATTATTTACTATTATATATTTTCCACTCTTAACTTGGGTTTGTATTGATACACTATGCACTTTCCACCCTATTTAAAGATAATCAATACTATAAAACTGTAAATCCTTTAAAGTTTTATTTTATCCATTTATTCATATAAAAAAGGCACATTTATCTTGAAAAATATAATAATTAAGTTTTTTAAGTAATTAATTTAAGATTCACATTTCCTTTTAAGAATCATAAAAAATAACACCTCCTTTTTTTGATGTTCTCGTCATATAAATAGTTTAATTTTTGAAGATATCTCATGCTAACAAATGCTTAAAAATAATAAATATTATGTTATTACCTATATTACTTATGGTTAGTAGCTAATAAATATAAAATAAAGTTATATATTTAAAAAATAAGATGAAGGTATTTCATTTGATGACATCAACATTATTCAAAAGTCTAAATTAGTGTTTGATATCTCTCACATTGTATCCCCTGAAATATAATTTATGTGTGTTAGTTTTATTAATATATTGTTGAAATTCGTAGGCACTTATAGTTAATAATTTATTGTTCCACCTAGAAAATATGGCCAATTTATTGATATGGAAGAACATCTAGAGCCAAAATTTCAATTGTGTAACAAGCCTTACATTTATTCACTCTTTCAAGTATATGAAATGTTAGTTGCCTAGATAAAAACAGACATGAAATATTTAATGTCAGTGGTCTAGATCCAAATTTGTTTCTTGTCGAGTACACTTACCTTCGGTAATATCCCATTTCTTAAAGTTTTTTTAACCCTTAAAAAGATGGCACATTAGTAGATATACTTTTTTGTGTATTATCATTGTCAACACAAATTAAATACTTTTATGGTTCTATACTAGTAATGTGAGATTGAATACATCAAAAATATTATTTTTTAATCATGTATCTTTTTTATGTGCATCTTGGAAAAAATGAAACTATATAAGCATGTATGCTGACATGAATTACAAGAGGATACTTTTTATGTTATAATGCAATGTGCATTTATACAAATGTACCTATTTATATAAATCATGGTAAGAAATTATCGTACATATTATTTCTTTCATTTTAAAAATTGGACACTCTGAACAATATTTAAGGAGTAATGTAAGGTATACTCGGTTGAATAAAATATATGCATTTCCATTTTACTCTTTTATGTTTTCCCCAAAAATCTATAAGGATTTGACCTTGTTTACACTCTACATGTAAATCATGCAGTCTTTTTCCTTGATGTAACTTGAAGTGCAAGACATGTGATTACTACCCACCATATCGAGTAGGTTAAATCATGGAAAAATCAAAAATTCCAAAATCTAAAGACACTAGGTAAGCCATGTGTCTTTGTGGTGTACAATTGATTCAAGGGGTACAATTAAGGGAGTACAAAAACTAAAATAAATTATCCATTTTAGGTGTATTCATATATTTATTTAACTAATAAAATCAAATATATGCTATAAATTTTGTGTCCTAATCCATGCTCATGTAGCATTTATTCTCAATGTTTATGTGGGAAAAATTTCATAGTTAATTGATACTTTGGAAAAAATTAAGTATAATAGCCTAAGACTGAACATAACAATGAATCTATATTTATCCCTTCATGTCATATTATGCACTCACACAATATTTATACAATGTGAATGAGATATTCATCTAATTGGTAAAATCATCTATATATTATAAATTATGTGTCATAATATGATTATACAACATTTGCCCTCGATGTTTGTATAAGGAAACCTTATTGTCGATCAATACATACATTATGTTGAAGTATAATAATTGGAGACCAAACCCAATGCTAAATCACTATTATCCCAAATGTCTCAATTATGGATGTGATCATAAATCTCATTATCATATTTGTGTCTTCACATTGATGTGTTCCATATGTTGTATGTTGTATTTTATAATTGAATTAAAACCCCAAATTTTTTATCCCATATTAATGCACATTTATGGGGGACTTTCCCAATGCACATATCTATCCTATTTAGAGGGAGATCAGTTATTCTCATTAGAAACTTGGAGAAATTTCCTTCAGTTTAGGACATTGGTATACTGTAAGATCATATGGTTCAACTATGTTTTCAAGTTTTGACATTGCCATCATATTACTAAATATTATAAATTTTGATCCAAAACTTGAGGATTGGTATCTTCTCATGTCTATAACATGTATAATCATTGTTACTAGAAGAGACATGCTAAGTGCATTAAATATAAATGGTTGATAAAACAAGATCGATTCTCCATTATCAGTATGAATTCCCTTGGGAGTTGTAACATCAAAAATCTTCCATAGTAATTGAAAATAATAGAACTAAAAAAAACATTTATTCTCGTATTAATTGTAGATTAAACACTAAGAGCCCAAAAATGCTTTCCATTTGAAGACCAAATGTCAATTTCTAGCTTTTTATCTCAACTGAAGTTATCTTGAAATATATTGATAAGTATGCATTGAAGCATGAGTATCAATCAGTAAGGTTCCACCATATGTTATTGAGTATTTTAATAAATATGAATTTAGATGAACCATCTTCAAATGCCCTTAGGAAACTTGTAGCTGGTATAGTTATCAATAATGACATTAGTGCATAGGAATTTTGTCATATGTTGCAAAAAATTCCACTTATTTTGTGTAATTGACCATTTATTTCATTGAATATTGAAAAAAATATTCTATGTTGTGTGTCCAAGAATCAAATCAATTCAATTGTATCTTTAGTGTTCAACGAAATGTACATGGAAAAAACTTGTTCAATGGATTCACTATTTCTTATAGAAGTAGCAAAATGCTAGTCTTATGAAAAACAACATCATGCTTAAAAAAATAAAAAAATTATTGGCTATTATTTGTGTATACCCTTGATTATTTTCAATTCCCTCTATAAATTATATTGATCATACATCATTATGCAAGACAAAAATTATCGACACATATTGATCAATGCTTACATAAATTTTTACCTCAAAATAAGTGCGACCAATTTGGTGTAAGATTTATTATTCTCATTAGTGACTTGGGTCAACTTCCTACAGTACAATCCATTCCAATATACACATTGAGATATTTATTATGTTTAATATATTTTTAATTAAAATTAATACAACTAATAGAATTAAACTATTGAAATTTAAATGTTAGAATATAAAAATATGATAGTGAAATATAGTATGCTATAGAGTATTATAGAATTGGAAATTAACTAAAACTATTAAATAGGCCTAGTAGATATGTAAGCCTCATTAAAATATATTTAATACTCACTGTGCATGATGATTGCAACTGAAAACTTCGTTGAAAGATTTGTGTACTATTTTATTATTTTTTTGAAACTAGTGTGTAGTTCCTAAATAATAATGGGTCTAGAGTAAGGGAAAAAATCTAGTTTAATATGAAAAAATATACATTTTTATCTAATAATTTACATGAGGAAGACAAATTATCTTATCTAAAAATGGACTAAAATAAATGATTCAAGGGCTAGAAATTGATGTGTAGAACTGGGACACTGTCATGTATCTAGATTTGACCTTCATTTTATGATTGGATAGGGGCACTGAAAGTAGACAGGAGTGGCACTGGCACTGTAGTCCACCTTTGCCACTATTCTCTAGGATATATAAAAATTTTGAGTTTTATCTGCTACCTTGATGTGACCTTATGTAAAAAATTTCAGACGCTAAAATTTAACAAAGCTCATTGTAGGTCCATTTAAATATATAAACCATGTATCTATCTACAAACATATAAAAAAATACATCAAAAGCAAGAGGGGGAAAAATTTGATTAGGTGAAGAATGATCGAATGATCTAGAACCCCTACTATCCTGTTCCCTGCCTACATTAACCCTCAAGATAGGGTCTTAGATGAAATGTAGTTCTCCCTTAGGAAACATGCATAATCAACACACATGATAAATGCAAGAATAAATTTTGCCTAGGACCTTTCTTCATCAAGCATGCAAGTCTATATGTGATGTATAATGTTGATTTATACTATTGACTAAATTTTATTATGTAATGTGCCAAAGTAGTAAGTGTTAGATATAAAATTCCTTGTGAAGTCCTTTGTATAGGAAACTTTTTATTTTGAATTTTGGAGATTTATTGGTGTTAGCTAACATCAAAAAATTAAACATAACTTAAGGGAAGGGATAAGAAGGGTTTAGGACCTATTAAGAAAGAAAAAGTAACGATTAGATAATAGTGCCAAAAATGATAGGAGTGTTAGGTGCTATAGTCCTATAGAATTCTATTATCTAAGACTTATAAAAATTAGTTGGGATTGACACAAACCAAGTCTAAGGGCTCTTGGAGGTATAGGTCAATTTATTGAGATAACAAAGAGGTGATAAAAGTAATACACAAGATAAAGGTAAGTAAAATAAGGACTTGGATAATGTGAACAAGGCTCATATTCTCCAGTCGGAGTCTCCTATGAAAGGGTTATGAAAAGACATAACATGTGTGGTTCCTTAACCAATTTAAGGTGTATATAATTTCCTTCCTTTTATTCTAGTGATGTAATGAAGTGAAGTACTAGAGTAAATGAAAAAAAGGAAAATGCATACCTGAACCTACCTGTGTGGAGATAAGTGTGCTGAAAAAGGATCCAACTCACTTCTTAGCTAAGGAAGTGGATGGAGAGCTGAATAATGCCTAGAGAAAGAAGGAATCCTTAAAATAAATGCCCCTATACTAAATCTAAATATGGAATCTATGTAATCATGGAGAAGGAGGGAAATGCTTGCCCCTATGCTGAATTTGGCTAGAAATGAGAAATGATTAGAGACCCAAAACTAATGTATTTCCTCTATCCCACATAAAATCATGTAATTTGGAATGTGCACATAAAATCTATATAATATGAAGATCAAAGTCTATCATTCCCCCACTCTTAATAATATGAACTATAATTTTGAAGTGCTCAAAGACCCAAAACCAATGTTTATCCACTATCACACACAAAATCATGTAACCTAGGTTTGGGTAGTGCTATAGAATAACCTGTACAGATGATCATATAGTCCAAGCTAGTAATAGCTTGGGTACAATTGGGTGTAATCTAAAACTTTGGTAAATATACAATAAGAGAATTGCATGCCATGTCATTCTAACTATATAATCCTAGATGATGAAGAACATGAACATCTCTGTCATGCCTCCAAATATAGTATGTAAGTGATTTGTATGTACAGTTTATAAATATGTATAACCACATGTGAAATAATATATTGTGGCATTCCCCATGTGTAAAACTATATATCAAAACACTATGCTCTACACTATGCCTATAATCTACTATATATTCATGTAACTATGTCATGCTATATGAAGTTGTATGTGTGAGATGTGTAGTAATGTACATGCCCCTAAATTTGGTATCTAAGTCTAAATCTATATTTTGAATCCATATACTCTAAACCACTATATTTGAATTGTCTATATATCTATAAGCTGAAATTACTATGGATCTATATGATCTAAATCACTATATTTGAATAGTCTATATATATGTAAATTGAAGGTATATCCCCTTGAATGTATTGAGTAATGTTGAGTGACCCATGTAATCTAAATCAATATTTATTTTGACCATTCTTAGTTGATTATGATAATATGAATACTAGAGGTGTAAGAACCATGTTGAGTGACCCATGTAGTCTGAATCACTGTATATTTTGACCGATCTAAGCTAAACTTCATGATTTGACTTTTGGAGGTGTAAGAACCATGGTGTATCCATTTATGAGAGCAGATGGGTTATGTAGGTAAGTGTAAGAATATGAATAATAGGAATGATGCCCACTTTTAGGAATATGGATGAGATCTCATTATAGAGGAGTTTGAGCTAAAATTGATGACTAGTGGCGTAATGATAGAATCAAGGTTGGTATAATTTGAACTGGTTGAGAAGTTATTTGATTGCTTGGAATAATTTGTTGAAATTGAAAAAAGTTTCTATTGATGATGATGAAGGCATGTGTCTAGGTATAAAAGTGGTATAGCGATGTGTGTGCCATAGTAGGTGGATGATGTAGTAAGAGAGTAAAGCTTGCATGATGTCAAATCTATCATTGTTATGATTCTATGGAATAAAATAGTTTATAAAACAAAGGTACAGGGTTAAATTTTTAGGTAAAATGGTATTTTGTTCTAGATGAAAAAGTTTTTTGATATAGGAAAGTTGTATTGATTCTTGATTCATTTGTGCATTGACTAGTTTAAACTTTGGATCTCTACGGTAGGAGATATGCTAAGGAGATGAACACCTATTGTGACCTAATTTGAGGAGTTGGTAGCCAAAGTTAAGGTTGGTGGGGAGATTACCTTGGTAAGTAGTTGAATGCATGATTTTTGCTTGTTTGGAAGCTTATTTTTGATGTTTTTGAGTGTTTTAGTAAAATTTCACTAGTTCCAGCACTCCTATCCAAGAGTCAGTGCTCTTTTATAGTGTTAAACATTATTGTCCAAGTTATGGCATTGTTGTCTAGTGTTAGTGTCCTTTTGTAGCATTGTTGTCCACTATGGCTAGTTTTATGATTTTATGATTTGTTGCATGTTGTTGTGTAGCTTGGGTATTTTTCTTAGCATGGCTGAATAACATATATGTTATTTTCTAGTGTCTTATAGGGTGAGGTATAAATGAAAGATTTACATAGAATTTAAGTGATGGAAACACTGATATTATTACCTTTGTCAACTAATGAGAGATTTTTGATGGATAGGGTTGGATTGGGTCATATGTGTGAGCTAGGCATTGTGCAGTAGGATAGGTATCTAATTACAACCTTATGTGAGAGGTGGAATGTAGATACATGTAATTTCTAGGTTCCTACTAGAGAAATTATGATTACTCTAGAGGATGTGTATCATATTTTACATTTATCAATCAGTGGATGTTATGTGACATTGTAGGATGGCATGGGTATAGATGTTATTAATCATGCATCCTTTTATTTTTGTAGTTTTCCCTTAGGCATACATAAGAGAGGTAGTGATAACAATGTATTATTTTTAGTTATTGTGAAGTCAAGTGTTCCACATATACAAAAGTGGTTGGCCATGTTGTTTACTTCATTTATATTATGGATGGGAGTAGGGTGTTGATTTCATATAGGATGCATAGGGTCATCCATAGTATAGAGTTGTATAACACTATGTTCTCATGGGATAGGACTATGCTTGCCCACTTATTTAGGGAGCTTTATAGGTTTACTCAAGAGGCATTTAGTGGTGGTTGAGTGTAGCTACTTTATTGAATTATTAGGCTTATGAGAAAATAATGGTTGTGCAATTGATAGGATTACTAGGGGAGAGTTCGTCACCTCCATATCCATTTAGAGAGCAGTGGACAAGTATGTTGGCTATCTAGTTTCCTAGGATAGATCACTATAGATGAGTTTTAGATAGACTGGTGACTTGAGATATCATATAGAGGCCCTATAGAATATTCCCTTGGTGGCTTGAGGATAGAGTATAATTACAATATATGAAGGTCAATTGTTTGTTACATGACCACTGGGTTGGATTTTATGAGTGCTTTAAGTATGATCACATGAATATATATTTGGGGTACCATAGGATGCGCCCCTTGTAGCATGGGTATGGGTGAAGAGTGCAGGACACCAATGAGGGCTAGAGCTCATGGGACGACTACACAGTAGCACCCTTACCTTTGGATGAATAAGACATGGCTATAGATATTCCTGATGTAGATGATGTTGGATGCATAGAGGTATATACTACATGGTGGGTTAGGCATCAGTGGGATCCATTGTATCCTATTGATGGAGGGAATTCCCTCAAATATGAGGATCTTGCTTTGATCTAGATGATGGGAGGTAAGCATTGATTATATTTCAATTATCTACAAGTTTGAACATGTTTGAGCTTGTTTATAAAATATATATCTATCATAATATTATACTTTTTTCATGCAAGTATAGTGGGAGGTGCTTAGGATGAATCACTTGTTGGGGGAGAAGTTGGAGATTATGGGTTTTGAGAAACCATCATTGAGTTGACACTCTAAGAGCTTACATGGCATGTTCTTGATGATAAGGTGGAGGGCTTAATAGAGCATATGATAGATATATTTGGTGTTTATGCTCATTTTTTTGATAGATCTAATATAATGATAACTACATATGTTAGATTAGCAAGAGAGAGAGAGATGAGCTAAGGGCTAAGCTAGATAGGCATTCAATGCCTCCACTTGATTATGGATCGATGAGTATGGGGATTATAAATGAGTAAACTGAGCTTCAAAGGTGGTATGTAGACTTCCATGAGGAGCATGGTTGGTTACTAGAGTGAGATAGTCAATTTAAGAGGCATTCAGGAGCTCAAGGAGGTGTGGGGTCATTAAGTGGTAGAGTGGATTATGGGACTAGTACTACAGGAGAGAGTGAGACTGAGAGTGAGGGAATAATGCCCATTCATGATTGACTATATCTCTATATGACGTATATGTATTTGAAAATATGGTTTTGTGTGTGTGTGTGTGTGTGTGTGTGTGTGTGTGTGTGTGTGTGTGTGTGTGTGTGTGTGTGTGTGTGTGTGTGTGTGTGTGTGTGTGTGTGTGTGTGTGTGTGTGTGTGTGTGTGTGTGTGTAAACATAATTTTGACTTTTGACTCATGTATATTATTTTATGGGATTTGAAAGATATTGTTATATTCATTGTAGGTGGTTGTTCTAGAAGTAGTTTATTTGGTACTGAGTTTGAGGTTTTTGTATATATTTGGTAAAATGTTACTTGGGATATGTAATTTGACTTTGGTTGATAAATTTATGTGTGATGTTATAATTGATTTGTAATCATATGTAAACATAAATTTATTGGTTTTTATAATTCGTGAATTATTGGGATAAATTGAGCTGGTTTAAGGTTGGTAAATTGTTTGGATGGGTTGAGTTGATTTGAGATCAGTAAATTGTTTGGATAAGATGCATTGGTTTAATGTTGGTAAAATAGGATTTGGTAAGATCTAGATTTTTCATAAGCTAGTTTTTGGCTATGGATAGTTATTAGGAGTTAAGAATGTTATTTGTTAGTATGTGGGGATGTAAGATAACACATTGTGTGTATTACTTCCCCAAGAATTGCTCAAGAACAAAAAGTCTAGTTAGACCTTTAGTTGCTTTGTTGCCCTGCTAAGTGAATATATGAACTAATGTTTGTATGAATATGTGTCATATCATTATGTGTTATATCACTATCTAAACCTTGATGGCCAACTAAACAAGTGCCTATGCTACTCATGCTATGTAGGAATATGCTCTATATTTGATACTGTCTACTATGTACTAACTGTAGCTAGATGTGGAGATTTTTTTTAAAAAATGATTGGATGTATAATGGGAACTATGTGTTGTGAAAAAGGCTCATTATCTATAATCATATACCCTATGGCCTCTACCATAATATGTATGATTGAGTAATAGATTGAGATAGAGCTAAAAACTATGATGGGGTCTTGTTTAGTCTTAAACATAGTAGATTGCTATGTGAGATAGGACCCAAAAAATATAGCCATAGTGAATATTTACCCTGAGCAATACACTCTGATATGGATTCATTTAATCTAAATTGTAGTGGATTGTTATGTAAGATAGGACCCTAAAAATATTTCCATAGTAAATATTTCTCATGAATAATTCTTTGTTGTGGTGCTTGTGGCTCTATTCAATATGTATATGGAGTTGCATGATGTACTCCTCGAACTACATTGTTGTATGTAGGTTGTTCTCACTGTACAAGTTTCTAAACCTTATAAATAGGTGGAATAGGAGATGTCTTTTGAGGCTCTATTCTAGAACATGTATTAATCTCATGATGAGTGATTGATGATTCTTGTAAAGGAATGTTCTTGGATGACATAGTCATGGAAGAATGAGGTATAAGGTTCCATGATGGAGGATATCTCGGTGCCCCTTGTGTAAATGCTATAATTACATTATCAACAAATATATTAATGTAATCTATAAGTCCATAACAATCATTATATTTATGTCAATAGATATGATGATAGTTACAAAAGGGTCATGAGGCTATATTTGTAGGAGATATGGATCTTTTTAATGAGTAGAAGGCAAAGTGATTAACTTCTTATCTAGTAGTGATGATAATATGATAGATGGGTTATCTTTCTCTAAATCAAACTGTAATGTTGCCTTGATGTGGTTCTCTATAGTGCATAATATAGGTTGTACTCTGGAGACTGGCTCTTTGTTCTTAACTAGTTACTTTTTTGGTTGTGGTCTCCTATATTTTTTAGGACATGGTGGATGTTAGATGCTAGGAGTTGTAGATATTGCTATGAAATCTAGAGTAATTCATTCAACTTAGTCTACCTCAATCAATCCCAATTTATTTTATAAAGCTAGAACTATATAGCATAAGTGCCTAAAAGAAGACTCTATTTGATATATTAGATGCTCAAGTAGAGGTTGGTAAAGCACCTTAATAAAGATATGTTGAATTTCTAAATTTATTGGTTTTCATATCAATATTAACATGTGATTCTTGAATTTTATGATATAATCACTAACTAGCTCTAAATTATTGTGATGTAAAGTTGTAAGTTTCTCATATGTGACATGAGCGATCATGTTTGCTATGTAAATTCTAAAAAATGCCTCCTCTAAGTCATCATATGTGTGCAAGGAGATAATGAGGATTAGATGAAAGAACCAATTCTATGCTTCCCCCACTAATGTCTATTGGAATAACTTGAGTAGAATCAAAGAACTCGCATGAGATGGAAAAGATTTTTGAAAGGCCTGAAGATGTATGAATGGATCTCTAGTTATATCAAAGTGAGGCAATGATGGTATCTAGAAATGCTTAGGAAATGAAGCATTTATGAATGTATTTAGATGAGGGTTACCATGTAAATCATTAGCATCCATCCAAGACTTAAATGCGTTATTTTTCAAAGTAAGGAGATGACTTGGTGTTGTAATTCACCAACAACATGCATCAAAGAGATAATCTCCTGAGATGGTATATTAGTATCCTGAAGTGGTTCATTTAATTATTGAATTTGATTATTAATTTTAGCCATGGGAACACTACATTTAGTAATTATATCATAAAGAGGGGGTGTGTTCACTTGAACCTTGGGATTAATGGTAACTTAGACCTTACTAGAGGGATGTGGGCTACCATTCTCTTTAGGTAAAGAGTGAGAACTGGTTTCTACAGTAATGAGGGGTGGCTTGGGTGATTCATTGGTATATTTATGTTTTAGTGTATCTCATTCTAATTGAGTAAAAGATGTGCTATTAGTATGAACATATCCATTATTTTAAATAGAATCATGCATAGAAGTAGAAATAACATTTAGAAGTGCATTATGTTTGAGAGGAGGAGTGAGAAAAGAGTTAGAAACATGAGATGAATATTATTATTCAATTTGTGCATAATAATCATCATTATTTCATGCATTGCCATCATTGAAATATTGTTCATAATCACTCTCATTTTAAAATTCATTTTCATGTTCACTATCACACTCATTATCACTTTTAGTGTGACTAGGGAGAGGTGTAAGAGAAAAATTTAACTCTTTTCTAATATGAAATAAAGTATCATTTGAAATTGGAATATCATGTGAATCTATGCTATCCATGGAGGGAGTACATGCATTTTTTTCATGAGAAGTAAGAGAAAGAGAGTTATCATTTAGACACTCTTTTGATAAAGTAGAGTAAATAACATTAGATGGATTAATTGAACTATGCATTGACAGTTTAATTATATTGCATTTTTATTATTGTAATTTGAACACTGAAGTAGAGAGAGAGAGAGAGAGAGAGAGAGAGAGAGAGAGAGAGAGAGAGAGAGAGAGAGAGAGAGAGAGAGAGAGAGAGAGAGAGAGAGAGAGAGAGAGAGTGTGTGTTATATTTTTCAACCATTACATCGATGCATTATGATTTGATAGATCTAAGTGACATGTGATGAAAATTATTTAGAGATGAATCATTTAAAATTGAATGACACATAATATATGAATTAATGATTGATATCAAGACTTGGTAATATCATGAATTAATGACACATAATCTACATTTTTGGTAATATCAAGACTTGGTAGTTAACACTCATTTATTATCGTAGACCCTATGGCATATAGTAACACAATAACTCAAGCATTTCATTAATACTTTAAGAGGGTTAGAATGTAAACATCACATATCTATCATGTAAGTCCCTCAAATTTAATTAAGGATGCCTTATACATTGATTAAAACTGACCCCATCCCAATGGATCCAAGGGCTTCAAGCTCATGACATAAGTGTGACTCAATATTTGGTCATAAAAAAATTAAATATTATAAATTATTTGACAAGGAAGAAGTGTAGTTTATTATTTAAAATTAAAAAAGAAGTGTTATGCTAAAATTTTACTATCATAAAATATTAATGTGTGTGTGTGTGTGTGTGTGTGTGTGTGTGAGAGAGAGAGAGAGAGAGAGAGAGAGAGAGAGAGAGAGAGAGAGAGAGAGAGAGAGAGAGAGAGAGAGAGAGAGAGAGAGAGAGAGAGAGAGAGAGAGAGAGAGAGAGAGAGAGAGAGAGAGACTTATATATTTTTCAACCATTACATCGATGCATTAAGATTTGATAGATCTAAGTGACATGTGATGAAAATTATTTAAAGATGAATCATTTAAAATTGAATGACACATAATATATGAATTAATTATTGATATCAAGACTTGGTAATATCGTGAATTAATGATTGATATTTAGAGATGAATCATTTAAAATTAATGACACATAATCTACATTTTTGGTAATATCAAGACTTGGTAGTTAACACTCATTTATTATCCTATACCCTATGGCATATAGTAACACAATCAATCAAGCATTTCATTAATACTTTAAGAGGGTTATCTCTATGATCCAACCTCCATCCTAATAGACAATACATGTATTATTATGATCATCAAATATATTCATAGGTTACCACCCACTCAGTAACTTGATTCTAGTGTTTTCAATAAGTAATTTGAAATTGCACATATTGTTTCAATCCTTGTTATCATTGTAAGTTATTTTATTTTTTGTAATTTATTTCTTCATTATAATATTTATAGAAAAAATAAAGGATCAAAACAACTAAGATCATGCCTACCATTGTAAAACAACAATCCTATTGCTATATTTTTTATGCTTGCTCTTAAATATTTAATTTAAAGTTAAAATTCATATTTGGCCTTTTTCAAGTGATGCATAGAATGTAAAATGCTAAATACATAAACCACACACTCTAAAACATTTCCTATAGACATTGTTACCGTAAGATTTCTATGATAATTATTTTTCTCATCAAAATGCTAATAAATCTATTTAGTTTAACTAAAATGTGTTTAATATTAGTGTTTTTATTGAAATTTAAAATCAAACAGTACCAAAATTGAGTGTTTTTCATCTTTTAACATCTAAAATATTTGACTAATTGTTTTCATCAATTTATCTAATCCATAAAAGTGATGTAGATAACCCTATTCCCTATAATATACAATTTATTTGGTTCTATGTTTAATATTTTGAATTTATTTGGTTTATCTAACAAGGGAAACCTTGTAGGATGATTTATTTTGGTTTAATAATTTAAATCTATTTTGTTTATGTGTTTCATTATGTTTTACTTAGATTCTCTATAAATTATAGTTAATACTACTATAAAAAAATTTGGACCTCAAAAGATATTTCTATGTTTTACAATCTCAAGTCATGTTTTTAATTTACATTTACAAGAGAAATGAATTTGTGTGATAATTTTGAGTTAATTTTACTTTAGATAATCAATAGGTAAAGTTTAGGAAAGCAACATTTGAAATACGAAGCACCATCTAGCCCAAAATTTTCCTTAACATGCTTGTAAAATAGTTTACATAGATTAATACATACATTACAATTATGCTAAAAGTTACAAATTATTTAATATTTATGTATCTAAGACATGAATAATTTGTATGTTATGTTTGTCCTGAAATAATATTTATGATCTAAGACATGCATAAGTTTCTAATTTTATCTATGAAAATAAAGTAAGGACTACATTTGGGGGTCTTTGTAATAGATTGTTGTATTTTTATCTACTTCCATTCAATCCCTTGTAGGATTTACAATAGGAATAGTGGCAATACTTGATTCATGGTAGTAAAAGATATTTATATAAAATTCTAAGTACAAATGTATACAATAAAATTTAATTAATGTGTTTCATAAATTTGATTCCAACTACCTCAACGTTATTCTTTGCACTTTTTAAGTATTTTAAAAAATCTCTAATAAATCCAACCACTTATTTAGAGGTAAAACATAAAAATCTATGTAAATTATTTAGACCTTAATATTTCATTTAGTGTCTCTACCATACTAATATTTAATATAGGAGGGTGTGTTGTTCATTCTCAATTTCACCTCTAAATAAGCTACATAGACTTTTCAAACCTTCATGTTTCATTAAGTGTTTATAATTTATTTGATATTTAAATATAAGGGGTGTGCTTCCCTTTTTCTAAATTATAAGTAAAATCTTGGATTAATGTTTTTCTCACTCTATTTTTTTAAAAAATTTAAAAATATACAAACCTAGACTATTAGTGTGCCAAAAGACTAGTCTCATGTGATGTTGTGGAAGTAAAAACTATAAAGTGCATTATTTAAAAACATCCCTTGGTTGATTATTTTTTGTCTATAAACAAAAATTCTCTGAAAATATAAAAATTTCCTTGGTTAGAATGTCATTAGGTATAGTATCTAAAATCACAATAGCTTGATCCAAGTAGTGTAACCCATGAAAAAATTATAACAACTACCTTTTACTATGATAAAAAATATTCTGGGTAATTCAATATTTTAGTGACATTGTAGCTACTGTTGTGTTGTGTGAATTTGGATTGTTTTCTATTTAACACCTCTTAAAGGATATATTTGAGTATGATATATCTTTGTGTTGGTATAAATCTAAAAAAATGTAATTTTAATTAAAATATGTGATCCAAATAGCTACTTTGGGGGAAATTGTTTTTCCTTAAGATGTGTCAATGACTACATAAAATCATTTTTTAAAATTTCAAATACACCTTAAGACACTCAATTTCGAACTCCAATTCTTAAATATTACTTTGAAACATTGTTTATATATGTATACATAACTAACATCCATCTATTGAAATATAAATAGTAATATCTAATTCTAACTATAAATGATCATTTTTTACAAAAGGAAAAAAACTCTATTTTGAATGTATTTTGGAAAAATATAATTTAATATTTATTTTAATTTTGTCATTCAGTGGACATAAATGATGAGAAAATGTCTTCTATTGGTCATCTTAAGAAGTATAAAATAAAACTATAATTTGTTGATGCATTTGGTATCCCTCAAGATTATAATCAATATTGAAAGGAAGACTCCTAGAATATGCAATAGATGAAGAATAATTTTATGAAGAGGAACAAGAATCAAAGAATTATAAAAGAACATTCAAGTCCGAATGGAAAACAATATTTCAATGGACTTATGCTATAAAATACTAAAATGACATTGAAAAGATAAAGGTTTATAGTGTGTAAAATATAAGTGATAAATTATGTTTTCTAAAGATGGGAGTACTACCCTTTAATTCAATGGTCTAAAAATCCATGAAGAATTAGAGCCTCATAAATTTACTTTACTATTATTTGAGGGATAAATAAAATTAATTAGTATTCCAATTACCAAAAATGTATAACTAGTGATAATTGTTGAGAAGGAGAGAATCATATCAAGGATTGAAAATATGTATTTTGTTGACACATGCATAATTTAAATTTAGAACTATATAATCAAATTTATGACTGGAACATGTATAAAGGATCTCCACATATGCATTTAAGAGATAAAAACACTATATATATATATATATATATATATATATATATATATATATATATATATATATATATATTACATTTGTAAAATAGTTTATATAAGCTATGAAGGAGGTATATTAGAAAAAGTTAAAATATGATATTTTACATAGTCCATTTTACTCAATTTGAGTTGATGAAAGTACTAATCAGACTATGGAATAAAATTTGATAGTTTATCTGAAAAATTTTACAAATGAAGGAAGATATCAATATATAACAAACTTTATATGCCTCCTTCAAATAAATGTTGGAACAATTCAATCTATGTATGATGTCATGATATCTCTTCTAGCAGAGATGGATTTATCCTTGATAAATTTAGTTGGATTAAGATCTGATGAGGATTATTAAACGAGGATTATTTTTGAAGGTTTATCTATTAATATTCAAAGATATGATCCTAAGTTATTAGATATTAGTTTCATATCTCATCTTGAATAATTAGTAGTAAATGGCATTTCATCATATTTTTTAGAGCTACATTTTATTGAAAAAAATATAAAAAATGTTTATTCATGGCTTGGTAAATTTGTTAAAATATATCTAGCATTAAGAGATCTAATGGAGTCATTTTAAATCAAGAGGTTAGACGTGTTTAAAATTCATTAAATTGGGTGACTCTCTAGAGGAATGATCATTGAAAGGCTTATTAGAATCATGTATGGTTGTTTGAATGAATGGGAGTTAACGGATTAAAAACTATGATTTGGAAAGAATTCTTCAAGTAAATTTTTTGCATACATTTAATATTAGATATGTTTATTGAGTTAAATAATTTGAATAAAATATTATAAGAGGATCATGTTGACATTAATTCTATTAGTACTAATTTATATATTAATACTAGCTAGCTTTTAAGTATATTTCAAATAAACATTATCAGGATAGCTACAATACATATATCGTATTTTTTAACTAGATTAAATTAAATAATTACTAAGTTTACAAATCGAACATGTACGATACATGTACATTCACTGATATTTGATAGCGTACTTAACTCATAAATATTAAGGAAACTAGATTATTGCATTTTATTGGTAAAAAAAATATAGTGAAGGTTATTGATTCTCTAGATACAAGGTTCACAAATTTACATATATCTAATTAATGCCACTAAGCTTTTCAGCACTTGTAATAATTTTGATGATACGGATGATAGATACTATTAAACAAAGATATGGTTAGCATGTTTATGTGAAAAAATTAGTGTTGGGAACTCAAAGGTTGTTATGGATACTATCAAATGTTTAGGTGAGATGGATGAATTAGTTTGTATTATTTATAAATTATCCCTGAAAAAACATATGTTTCCATGTTTGATGCAGTTGTCACAAGCTACTCTTGTTATTCCAATGAGCAAAATAATATGTGAAAGAGGTTTCTCAAAGTTAAATAGGATAAATAATGAGGATATATCTAAACTTTATTTTAACACATTGGATGCGTTAATGTTTTTGTACATTTTTGCACCTCATGCTCTGAATGAGGTAGATTGGAATGATATTTATGATGCATGGAAAAATAAAAAAGTTTGAAAGACTCTTCCACTAGACCAACAAATCCATATGTTACCCAAACACATGATGGTCTTATTAAATGGAAATATGCTCACATTAACTTATTTATATTCATTTTTGAAGTATTTTTATTTTATTTAGCTTATTAATGTTGTTGTAAGGGATTCAAGCACATGTTATGGCTTTTATTTTTATTTATTTTTGAATGATTTAAAATTTATTGGAGATGGTGTATGTGTTGTGAAATAATAAAGATTTTTAAGTTTAATAAATGAAAGCATGAGAAATTACATCTTGGTGTTATAGTGGTTCTATACTTTGTTGTTGGGTTTTTAGGAAAATCTTCATATTTTTTTCAATGTGTCCATGTTTTTCATGATATCTCTATGAAGTCTATTAAATAACCTATGTTTTTGAATTTGAATAAATAGTTATAAAGTAGAAGTATGTATTTGGTGAGATCACTTAATATTGTACATTGAAGTCAATTATATTATCTAAGATCAATAAATGAAAGAGTCCAATATCAATTTTACTACCATTTCCTTCTGTAAATTTATCATCTCTCTAGATATAGTGGAAACTAGCTTTTGTATTCAAGGAGAAAATGTCATACAATCAAATATGAATCTAATTTTATATGTTGTAGATTTATTTTTTGTCAATTAAATATTAATAATGAGTGAAATTTATAGTTGTTTCTTGTGATATATAAGTCAAGCTTTATTGTTTCAATATATGTTGATGGTGAAAAAGACTATTTCCAAAAAAATGTTGCTTGAGGGTGATGAAACTAATTTTTAATATATTAATTGGGAAATTGTTCATCTAATCTCTTGAAGTATACCTATGTCATTGTATTTTTAACATTTTTATCTATCCTTGATCAGACCAAATGTGTGTATGTCATATGTCATCAGAAAGATCTAAATATGTTTTTTCATAAGGCATAAATATTACATCATAATACCTTTTTGTATTCCTTTTTTTCCTTATACATTTTTTGGAAGTATACATTTATTTTATTTTATGCATATAGTGGTTTATGGAGTTGAGAAGACATCTTTCCTCAGACATTTACTAGGAGATATTTCATTTGAAATCTCTTATGATATAGAATCATAGTGCTTATACTCTCTACCTTTTAAATAAACTCTTTGAGTCCCAAAGTGAGTCCAACAAAATAAAAGAGAACAATTATAATTAATTTTTCATTTGATCTCCAAATTTGATGGAAAATGATTTTTTTTTTTTTAGGTTTCACTTAAGTGAAAGATTTTTTTACGACAGAGGCATTCTATATGGGAAACTATAAAAGGATTTATCTCATATATAGCTAGGAATGTTAAAGTTTTCTCCATCAATCATGTTTTACCACATGTGGAGGGAGGTATTATCTATTTTATTTTTCAAATATGTCATCATGGTCTATGCACAATAATGATGGATTTATAATAATTGGTCTATGGAATGCATATGGTGCATGACACACCATCTTCATGTAGATGGTACCTATGAGTTTGGTGGTAGAGATGCCACGAGAGGTTGGTAGGCCACAATGCCTACCATCAAAATTATTTTTATTTTTAAAATAATTAATTAATTATTATAATTTATAATTACACCTTATATATATAGTATTAGTAATTTATTATTATATATTATATTATATTAATTATATAAATAAATAATATTTAATATACTATTTTATAATTTATTTTTAGATCATTATAGGGTTTTTATAGCCCCCCTATCTACAAAGAAAGAGTTTTAGAAAGTATGGCACAATGCCAACCAAAAGACCAAAAAAATCCAAACCACCACCAAATACAACAATGAACATAGAGCCCCAGACAAAACATAAGCAATCTACATAAGATCCCAAAACTAAAAAATAAAAAGGAACTGATAACCAAATAGACCAAATAGGACCAAGGAAATGAAACTAACTAGCTTTAGAAATTTAGACCCACTAGGACCTCATCATTCATATCAATCAGGAGCACAATTTCCCATCCATCACCAATTAGTTCCTCCTCCATAAAAATAACTTCTTCAAAGATAGGTTTCAATGGCTCTTTTCCCCCAGACAAAGATGACACTGAGTGGGTGATGCCCTCTAATGCATCAGGGCCCATTTCCTGCACCAACGCTATGTTATACCATAACAACACCACCATCTTGCCTTTAACTACCCTTTTTACTAGTTTTCTTGACTATCTCTACTTATCACTACTTATGCTAGTACTCTTACAACCAGAACAACTCTGGAGTTGGGATTTTTATCTACAACATAAATGGAAAAGAAACAAATTTCCTAATTTTCATATCTGATAAGATCACCTTATTATGTAAATCCTCTATAAAACCTAAGAGTATCATAAATATTGACTCAAGATCCCTAAAGGCAGAAGTTGGTACTTCTTCCAAGCCATCCCACCCAGAGAATGGTAGATTTGGTAGGGGAGTTAGATCATGTAGTAGAATCTTCTTTACCAGACCAACACAAACTTTAGGTGAACACAAAAAACCACTAATTTTACCATAATTTTAGCATTTGATACTAAAAAATATATATTTGAGGTGAAAACAATTTTAATTCAAAAAATTACTCTACTTTTCACCCTTTTTACTAGAAAATCTTGCCCTAGGATGTCCAAAATTACATTATGCATTTATTTCATTCATATCCAAAGGATATTCCTGAGATGAAGATGAGATATTTTTCCATCAAATTCCATTTCTCTATCATCACTATCTCCATAAATGCATGAAATTTCAATCACTATCTCTCTCACACTCTCCATGTTACACCCATTCGAGCATGACCCAACACACTGTAATTGATAAACCATGAGCATAGGACATGAATACCAAAGTGTTAGTAAACTTAAATAGGTATGAAGGAATCCGATAGGCTTCCTTTTTCCATGAGATACCATCAATCTAGCCAATAATACCCATCATACTTCATTAATGTTAATCCTCCATCAAAATCCCTTTATAAACACCAAACATGCCATGCAATAATGAAAGGAAGTGTTAGATTGAATATCTTTAAATATTTAAATAACACCCCCTCATCTAAAGATATATCACTACTTAAATAACTAGTTCTTTTGAAATTGCTTTATGGATCAAAGCAATACAAAATAGATATCAGAATGAGGGTTAACCAAAATCAATCATCGATGCAACTGGGAAATCTTCCCATGTATCCCAGATATTATACACATGGAACATATCCACTTTGTCAATATCATAGCTTTCCAAGAAATATGTAGTCAAATTTTCCTCTCGATAATAATGTTTCCACTCTATCGAAGAAAAAACATATAGATTCCTCTAGGTATTCTTCAAAATATTCTCAAGATGCCAAGAGTTAGCCTCTTTTTTTTCTAAGGCTAAGATGACCACTTAAGAGTCACCTTAAACAATCAAAATCCCACACTAAATGACCAATTCAATGTCTCTCACTAGCATTTGGGCTTCTGCTTCATTATTAAACTCATCTTGAATTTTCCTAGACAAAGCATGGATCATAGATCCAAAACAATCTTGGATGATATAACCCACCTTGGATGCACCTGAGCTTCCCCAAGAAGCACCATTGAAGTTGATTTTAAACCACCCCAGAGGAGGGGGACTCCATTTTTTTCCTTGTTCTATCCTTATTACCAATAACAATTGACCCATTAATGGGGGACTATTTTATAATTTATTACATTAAATATATAATATGATTAATATACTTTGTATTGTAATATTTTAATATATTACAATACTATAACATATTAAATACTTCATAAATAAAATTTAATTAGAAAAATCTAAAATAAATTAGACAAATGATGGAAAAGACTTCCTCAATGAAAGATGCCTATGACAAACCACAAGCACAACCAATATTATGTGGTTTTTTGGATGAGGATTTAAATCCACACCAAGTTATACATGATCTATTGAAGAACTATGCCATTCTTGTCTCTCACAACATAATAATGCACAATTTGAACAAAGAGGATTTTCTATTATCAATGTTAGATGAGGACCTCATGAGAACTTATTTAATTGCACCATGGCTCTAATTCCGATGTTCAACTCAAAGCAGCATTGCACTATAATTTATATAGGGAAAAGATAAAATAAAGACCATGAGTCAATAGTTTAGTTTCAATTCATCCATGATACCAATATATTAAAACCTATAGAAATTACAACTCACTTAATAACATATATAAATGTTATCCTTAGACACCTAGAAGAAAGGAAAAGTCTATACATAACATGAAAATAGTGAAATATTTGAAGGTGAGTTATGTTGTTCATATCAAAGCATTAAACTTACCTTATAGACTAGATTGACACAAAATACCATTATACAAATCCAAAATTCAAGATAAAGTTTTGAATTAGGGCACATGAGGTCTATCATTAACAACTAACACATATGCTTTTCTACATATGTCAATATGTCTAACAAGTATATACAACAAACAAATCCTGATAGGGATACCACACATGGTTATAGATCAACTAAGGATAATCAAATACTAAGGAAGATAATGCGATGTATAATAGAGCATATATTGGCAAGATTTCAAATAGTAGACTAACCAAAAAAGTGTCACATTTTGGCCATTGTCAATCAATTCAATCTTGAGTATTTTTACAAGATTAATCGAAGATTATTTTTTTTATTAACATTCTATATTTAGGTATATAACATTTATAAAATGTAATAATAATAATAATATATAATACTATTTTAATATATATTATAATTATTTATATTACATAATTATTTAACTATAATATTGTATAATTTAATAATATAGCATATATGATTGTAATATTATATGATCTTAGTGATTTTTCTTATTTACACACCCTCACTTTACACAACCTCAGTTTAAAAAAACAAAATAAGACTTCCAATTTTTTATTAAATTACAATACAACTCCATGTTTGATGTATGACTTGATTCAACATTTCATTGCCATTGATGTTGGGAAAAGACATTAACATCCCAGAATCTATATTTTAGATTCCATTCATCCATTTTGCTAGTGTATATACACCTAAATAAATTTCATTAGGCTTAATAAAATTTTGAAATTCCATACTTTATACCCTTGAAATTCATGGGATATCATAACCAAGGGGCCCATATAAAATTATAGTATTATATATAATGTAATAATACATTATAATATTAGCTTTGACAAATATGTTACCATTTGTAAGATAATTATATTTATTTACAGTGATATATGGATAACACTTATCCCATATAATTTACACCTATACACATGACTATGTTAATTTTAAATTGACACATCAATGTAATGGTGGTGTAGAATGATATCTATTAATTATATGAAAGCATGGTGGCTATATTTGATTGGATGTTTTGTTTTATCAAGTGTGGATGATAATTTCATGAGAATTTTATTTTATTGTGGTAGGGATCCACTTATCATTTGAAGCTCAAATCAATGATGCAATGTTGTTGATGCTGGGATAAAACATTGACATCCATGAGTTTATCATGCATCTTACATTAATCCATGATGCTAATGAAGGGCATTAACAAGGTGTTTTTAGGTGATATCAAGATGAGTGGGGTGATGATGGTGATGATCAGTAATAAGGTTTTTTAGGTGATATCATACCATATGGGAATTATATAATGCATCAAACCCAAATTTAGGACAGCCATTGGATTTACATGATATTCACCCATTATAAAGGGGTTCAAAACTTACACGGTGGTGGTATCATTGATTGGAAATTTTCTATTTTCAAGGGTGGATGAGGACATCAAGAGATATGATTTGATTACAACAAGGTCCCATGTCTGATGTGAAACTTAAATTAGTGATGTGATCTTTTTGGAGGATCTATTTGATATCAAACATATGTTTCCTTTGTGATGCCACTTATTTTAATCATGTATTATGTAACTAGAACATTTTGGTGTAAGATATAAATTGCACTAACAGATGCATCATGTCACTTAATTTTTCAATTGTATATTTCTAATCTTATTTTATTCTATCACCTAATATACCTTATTATTTCCTCTCACTATCACCACCCAGCTCACCTTCAAATATTTCACCACTTTCATGTTTTGTATATCCTTTCCTTCCCTACTACTTCACCATTGCTCAACCTCACTATTAAATAATACTTTTCCTCCCCATAAAATGCATTTCCACACTATTAAAATAAATAAACAACCTCATTTCCCATTATCATGTCCATAAAAAAATATCATATTATTATTTTTTAACATTTCATGCACAAAAGGCTAGATAGTGTCATTAATGATGGGTTTAAATTTTGGTGGAAGATATAAATTTCATTGACATATGTGATGCATCAAGATGGTGGGATTATTAAAATTTATCTCCCTATTTATATGTAATTGTCTTTCCCTTTTACACAACATACACCAAATCTAATGGGCTTTAAATGTAGGTTAAAATAATAGACCATGGAACATGAAATTTAAGTGTTAGCATTGCTCTGTATAGCATGGTTGATTATATTTTATATATTATTGAAAATTATATGACATTATTACCCATTGATATGTGTTATCAAACTCCCCTGACTTGTCCACACCTGTCATCAACTTGTCTAAGTGTCAACTATTTATCAAGGCATTTGGTTTGGTGTTATTGCATGGTAATTAGGTCCAAACTTTATACATTATTATTATTATTATTATTATTATTATTATTATTATTATTATTATTATTACAATATCTATATGATTATAATATATTTACTAATAATATATGTTATATATAACATATATTATTAATAAATATATTATAATTTTATAGATATTTTATTAATTATAATAATAATAACACCATATATGTATAAATTTTGGACCTGATTACCATGCAATAATAATATCTATATAATTATAATATATTTATTATAAATATATGTTATATTTTATGTGTGTGTATGCATACATACATATATATCTACATAGAGAGAGAGAGAGAGAGAGAGAGAGAGAGAGAGAGAGAGAGAGAGAGAGAGAGAGAGAGAGTGAGAGAGATGAGAGAGAGAGAGAAGAGAGAGAGAGAGAGAGAGAGAGAGAGAGAGTGTAAAAGTAATATTTTAATAATATAATAGACACAAATATAATAATGTTATATAATAATAATATTTAATATTTAATATTATTATATATTATATATTACCATATAATAATGTCATCAATAAGGTTGCATTAAATAAGTGTTAGGTGAGCATACAATGTTCAATTGATCTTGCAATTTTTTTCTAATTTCAATTTTTATTTTTGTCATCTAAAAAAATAAGGATACTAGGTGCCAAGTCATTGTAGGTGATCATGTTGGGGTGGTAGGGATAGATCTCTTGTTACCAAATGTCTATAGAGGAACATAAGTTCACTTGGCTTGTACAATAGAAATTTCTAGTTCTTTTTTGAGGTGGAGAAATAGAAATATGCTTCATGAACCTAGACATCATGTGGGAGAGGATGGTGATGACCATGATCCTTGCCACTATGGGTAATCAACATTTTACATGGAAAATTTGATTTCAATAACTAAAATTTAGGTAAAGCA
The DNA here is from genome assembly GCA_037957365.1 of Torreya grandis. Taxonomy (NCBI): domain Eukaryota; kingdom Viridiplantae; phylum Streptophyta; class Pinopsida; order Cupressales; family Taxaceae; genus Torreya; species Torreya grandis. The sequence continues at coordinate 680,168 of JARHVA010007419.1, forward strand.
TGGTGACAAATGATATCAATGGCGGCCATTTTTTTGTGTGGCTCAAATCAGCCTAAATGGCAATTGTACATGTTATTTGAAAAAAAACATTACATGAGTACTTAATCCTTGTGGAACAATGAAAAAGGAACAAAATATGAAATTAAAGAAGTGAGGGAAAGCTACATGCTTAAATAGAGTAAAATTATTAATTATTCTTTAGTATATTGACTCGTCAAAGCTTACTCAATAGTCAATTCTCATGTAAGATAATTGCATCTTGCATGCCATGTGTGGCTAATAACTATTAACATGCCAATATGAATAGCTTTATAATGTAGATAAAAATTCCAATGTGGTGTGTTCTATGCCAAGCAATAACACCCTTCATTGAGCAAGTTTATAATAAAAATAATAATAATCTACCTGTGTAACATCTCAATTTGTTGATAGTGTAGATTCACATCTATAAGAGAATAAATATGGTATTATTTTGTTAGAGAGTATATAAAATATATGGAGTTACATAAAAAAAATTACATAATGAAAATACCATAGGTAATGAGAGAGAGTAAAAAATTACATTCATCTAACAAGGTGCTACAAGAACTTGTTCTCAAATAAGATTTCATGGACTTCAATAGTATACGAGATGTAACTGAATAGATACATGAAAATGTAAGAGATAATTTTAAGGCTAAATCCATCCATAATGCAAATATCAGTGTTGATTTCCTTCATTGATCACACTATAAAATAAGTATCACTAAAATATGAGATTCATTTATTTCCATCCTAGTACAGTATTATTTGATTTTCAAAAACCTAGGATTTCAAAATCATATAAACAAGGATAACAAGTGTGAAATTTTTATAATGGTGAGTTCAATTGATTTGGCCAATTTATAGTTAATCTAACATCTATTCATCAAAATTTCTTTTAGTTTCCTAGACTTATTCATAGAATGTTGAAAATTCAATTATAATATGGAATAAATTTATTTATATTCATGAAGGTTATTTTTAGTGTAATTGAACTTCAATAAACAATAGGTCAAGAAAATCATCTATTATTATAATCAGTGATGGTATCATATTCAAATTTTATTTTAAAAAGATCTACAAATGTTCTTAAGAACTAAGTTATAATAAAAATCCTCAAATATGAGCATTAATTTAAATCTAACAATTTAATGTTTCATCAAAAACTTTCATACAAATACTAGAAATAGATGTAATGCATGGTACACATAAGTTACAATATCTTTTGGAAATTTGACCCTAGTAATAATGAGTTAATCTAGATAAAATAGGTCAAATGAATAAAAAATTAAATGTCGATGACTAAAATTATTTTAAACCAATCATTGTACTTATAAAAATTTCATTCTTAGAAGAAAATAAATTCTACACCTCTATAATTTCCATGTTGAACAGTTTGTGCATGAGACCACACTCTTCATTACGTTTTCCTTAGAGACAAATCAAAAGTAATTATTTTCCAAAATAGAAGATCTTAGTCAACTAAGATAAATCCCATATCCTGATCATTCTCCTCCTTGGGCTCCTTGTATTGGACACACAACATCACCATGACTGGAAGGAGCTATAACAATAGTTGTTACAACACCTCCACCACTTATCTAATAAAACTTTATTTTTTAAGATCAAATATTGACCCACTGTTACATAACTTAAACACTCATTTCATTTAATTTTCCATAATAAAATGAAAGGGAACTTAGATAAACAACTTTCATGATATAAATCAAAATTGTTAAAATAAAATGGGTTAGTGGCATAGGCTTACCTAATCCAACACTGAGACTAAGGTCCTCAATGTTTTTAGTATCCAATAACTTGGTAAATAAACTAGGTTAGTAAGACTCAGTTTTCATAAGTACAGTGTTCACCAATGTGGTGATCTTTTCAGCCTATCAAAATAAGTACATAACTTTATCAACTACTCATAAGAAAGGAAATGTTGAATAGATAATCATCATTAAAAATTTTACCTGGAAGGTAGGTTTGATAGTCAAATTTAGTAATTGAATTTTTTACCATCCATATATTAGTTATTTGAGCCAACTTAGGTATTCCTCATTATATAAATCTACACTATTCCCTACTACACAAATGTAGTGTTCACTATTTAAGGTTTTTCTCAGAATTTCACTAAGTATTTTATATTATCTTATTAAAAATTTATCATATTTAGTGTAAATATGGAACAATTATAACCCAACCAAGGCTAACACTAAATTGTCACAAATTCCTATTGTATGCAATGATACATAATTATTTAATGAAAATCATTTAAATTATCTCAAAATAACTTGTATAGGTGGCATTGAGTGTATATATGATTATATATAACATAATTATGTAATGAAAATTGTATACAAAGTAAAGTCCCAATTAAAATTATTTTAAGGCCATGTACTACTTCTAAATCTTCATTACCACTATTATAGGGGATAAAAGATAGATATAATTGACAAGCAATTAGATAATAGACAAGTTACCCATATTTTTTTGGAAATTGGGAGTAAAATAACTATTAGTAGATCATTAACATTTTTTATGACATTATTTATTCTTTTAGAGTGAATTTAACAATCACAATGAACCCTAAGAGACATATTATATATGCAACATATGCTAGATAGATGATTTTAGTTACAATCATATCATGTGACAGGGTTAAAATACATGATAAGTAAGTGAGAATGCTGGCAGATTCAAAGGCATTATTGAATATGAGACAAGTTAAGTATGCATATGAAAATGTGAAGTATCTATTGATCAAAATCTATGAGTTGGATATATAACTTACTATGATAAGAAATTATCTAGAATGTAGCTTAATTTCCTCCTGAATGCATGGTACTTTCCTTGATTATATAACTTATTCTAGCTCTTGCCAACCTTGGATGATAATATCATGAATCAAATAAAATATCTCCAAATAGGTATTCTACCAATGGTTAAAAGAACCATTAACCACATACTTGATTAGACAAGAAGTTGGTGAATTTTTCATTTATTTTTTCTTCACAACAAATGGTTTAAAACAATCACCTATAATGAACACTTAATATATTTTAACTCCTCTAGTGAGGCTAGAACCATAGAAGTAGAACATAGGAAACTATTGAATATAAAAATCATGCTAAATACATTATGAGTAGGTAGGTCAAGGTATTTATTCTATTTGATAACTTTCTAGATATGTCCTAAACTAAAATAAAATGCTAATATGGGAATGCCTTCTCTTCTATGACTTGCAAACCGACCTAGTTCAATGGATTTTAAAAATTATTGTCTTAGCAGTGAAACCCACAAAAAAGGTGTAATATCATTTATTTTGAATCTTTTATAGAATGTAACTTTAATATAGTACTTCTTATATTTCATGTGAAATTCAAATTTTACCATGAACAAAATTATTGAATTAAAAAAAAATCTTAGAATATTATCACCAATAGTTTTTACTATGTATCAAATAAACTGTTGGAGTGTTATTTCTCATATTCTTGTCCACTTGAATTTTTCACATTAAGATACCTTTTTTTAGATTATCATGTACTTTTTGTGCAAAGCATGACAAATAAGACAAGGAAAGAAAAATAGCTTAAATGTAAAAGCCATGCAAAATTTTTGTTTTGTCAAATTTAAAGAATAGAAAAAATCACCTTGGAATAGTGTGACATCATAGATAAAAAATATACTCAAGATGAATGAATATGAAACCAAATAATTTGTAGAATCAAAAAGTATAACATCAATAATAAGATTCTAATCTCCTAAGATTATCGATAATTATTTATTATATAAATGAATAAATGTTTTATGTACAAATATTTTGGATATTATAATTATCACCTCAGTAGAATACTCATTTAAAAATTGATGGGTTGAAAATGACATGTCTAAGAAAATTTTTAACTCCTAGTGCTGAAATTAAGAGAAATTAGTCAATCATTGCATTCAGACAGTGTCAAATGAATGAAATACCTTAAAATATGCAAACTAACTAGCAAATATTCTTATCAAAAAGAGTGATCATTATCCAAATAACTTAAGTTTATTTCACTTAATAACAATAGTGCAACTAATAACATTTTTGAAGTATTTCAAAGAAAGTATTACATATAAAACATACAATTGATCAACCAAAAATATCTTACATTTATAACATGACAACAATACTAAATACAAATTCATTAAAAACACATTCATTTAATGAAAAAAATCATGTTTTTTTTAACAAAATAACCATGATTCTACTATTACAGTTTTGGTGTATAAAGAGGAACTACAATAATTGGTAGATTTATCTAATCATTGAACTATTATTTTTTATCTTCATAACTGGGTAAAGATGTCACATCTAACTATGTTACTATAAAATAGTTACACCTATGCAAAGAATAGAGAAAAATTACTAGTAATAAAAGGATGAACTAAAGAAAAAATCAATCCCTATAAGAGTGTAACATGCATGGAACAAAAACACGAGGAGTAAATACTATATAATCTAAAAAAAACTTATACTTGTTAGTAATGAAAAAATAAAATATTTTAAAATGAAAGAAAATAAGACAATTTTGGTCTAAAATTAAAGCTAACAATGCAAGGAATCAACTGCTACAAAATAACATAACATGAATTATGAAAACTAACCTTTTTTATCCTCTCCAATCTCATAAGTAACATTCTACTAAATCCTTAATTGATTTTGAAGGTTTTAGGTTGAAATATGAAACAAGTGATACAAAGCCACAAATCTAAATTATTGAGTCTCAAATAGGGTAAACATAGCATAAATCACATGGATGTCTAGTCTAGTAAACATTTAATCTAATTAATACATTCCCCACAATGAAAAATGAAATAGGCTTGGAAAATAAAAGATCTTACCTTCAAACTCTTGACCAAGGTTTTATAGAAAAAACACTGAGTTTTTCTGTAACCCTTATTACTTCACTAAAATCAACAAATAATAGTAAGATTCTCAGGCATCTAGATATTTATAACTGCATGCAATGTTCCTTAATGAAGAAAACTAGCATTTCATGTGAAATATTTAAACCATGAAGCCAACATTGCCTGAATAAGAAAAATAATAAATGGACCTTTGTAGAAACTTGTTAACTGACTATCACATTGAAATTGCTTCAATTTTTTAGTAGAAAGGGAAAAATAAAAAAGTTGCTTCAATTTCCTAATTAAAATATAAGTAAATAAAAAAAAACCTTTGGTAGACAACTAAGCATAATTTATCTCATAGCTATAAATCATTATATTGATGATAATAAACCTTTGATAAAATCTCATGGTGATGGCTAAGCTTCTAAATTGAGATCACCATCAAATCCAATGCATATCATCTGAATAAATATAGTATTGAATACTAAATCATACTTCCTTCTACAAACCTAAACTCTACTCACACAAGTAAAAATGAGTAGATCTATATTTTATTGCATAGTTGTATGTGTGCGTATGTGTGTCTATCTATATCTATATTTATATCTATATCTATATATTAGCGTATATGATTATAATAGTTAAATCGATTACAACTATTCCATTATTTTTAGTTTTTTATCAGTCTCTACCTAGATCTTTTGTATCTCTCTTGTATTTTTTGTTGTAGCATCATTAGGTATATATGTCACTCTTTTTTCTTGAATAAAAACATCATATTTCAATGGTTTGATTACAATATGGTATCATAGCTTTCTAAGATTCTAATCATCAAAACAAAATTTTGGCATGAGGAAGAGCATAGTAGATCATGAGAGAAGATCTAGGTGTGCTGAAAATATAGATAAATGGGTAAGAGCTCTATTAGTGTGGAGAAAGACTAACATGGAGAATGTTATCTAGCTTATATAGAAGAAGAAGATGCTAGGTAGAAAAGTCCATAAATATATTCATTGAAGGATATTTTTATCTATTATAGCTACTAAACTATGCAAATATAGTGAGGTGATCCTTTGATCTTATTAAGAGCATCTGAGTACAATAGGAAAAAGGTAAATCATTCTACGCTATAGCCAAATAATGTAAGTCACTGTAGTTTTTAAAACACACTTAGGAAAGAAACCCATAGGCTACAAATGGGTTTTCAAATCTAAATACAAGGCAAATGGATCCATCGATAAGCACAAAGCATGACTTATAGCAAAGAGATATTCTAAAATAAGGCATTGACTATGAAGATACATTTGTACCCACTGTAAAGATCAAGACCATCAAATTTTTTTGTGTGCTGGTAACATAAAATGGATAGAAAATTCAATAG
>JARHVA010007420.1:0-2500 GCA_037957365.1 Torreya grandis
AAGGGTAGATCCATGAGGAAGTGTCACAAGATGCGAGAGCTTGAGTAGTTATATAATTGGCATGAGACATGAAAAAGGTGAATCTACCCAAGTTTGATGGAACTGTATTAGGAGATGGATTTGAAGTGTAGCTAATATAGATTGAGAAATATTTCAAGATTAAAAATTACTCTGAAGTCATAAAATTAGTATGGGGAATATATCAGCTTGTTGGTGAGGTATCAACTTAGTGGGCAAACAAGAAGCTTGAGATGAACCTCGACTCTACCACCACCACTCAGGAATAGTTTGTGACACTATTTAGGTCATGATGGATTTCACATATGTATTTTGGTTAGAATATTATAAATTTTTAGAATCTTAAGGAAGGAGACCTATTAGTAATTGAATACTAGGATCAATTTACTAAGATCTTGAAGTATGTACCTTAATATTAGGTAGATGAGAGGTTTAAGATCAGGAAATTCATTATGGGATTAAAAACCCAAACTGGTTGTGAAGTAGATGTACATGGGACATCTATTATGGATTAGGTTTTTGAGAAGGAATTAAATCAAGAACAAAAGTTTAAATCTCTTTCCAAAGTTAGAGATAAGCTAAATAAGTTTGGAATTTCTAACTAAATTTCAAAAAAAACAACTGGAAGCAAATAAGTGGAGACTCTAAGAGTTAGTTCAAGAACCAGAATGCTAAGTTCAATAGTGGTTTAGGGAGTAGGGAACCTAGTAATGGTTTGAAGGGAGGTTTAAATGGAAACTAATAGTTTGCTAAGAAAAGGTTACTTAGAGGTTTATTCATTTTTGGAGGTGACCATTATGATTGAGAGTGTACTCAAAACAAGTTAAATAATAAGAGTTATGCTCCTCAACAAGGTATATTTCATTAGTGGATTCATGTAGCTATTGAAAATCATTAAGTTATATATCAAGCTTCACCCATAGAAATATTAGGTATATTATTTGATTATCTAGTTTCTATTTTGATTGAAATAGGAGATACAAAATGTATCATTTCTCTTAGAATGCCTAGTAAATTGTCTAAAAAAGCTAGAGTTATGGAAAATGCATAGTCAACATAGTATGGGGATGATTCAAAGGTAAAATTTATTAAGTATTTAGTAGAATTTAAGATTAGGTGGCCCAAATTCAATATAGTACTGGATATATATGTTGTACCTTTAGGGTCATATGATGTGATCCGATGAGTCAACTGGCTTGCAAAGAATAAAGCTAAGGTTAAATGATATATGAAGAAGGTAGAGTGTCAAGATTATTTTGGAAATTAGACACAACTATAGGGTGATAAAGGAGAGTTGAAGCTTATATAGATTTCTATAATTCAACTCAAGAAATTTCAGAGGAAGGGATTATAGGCATTTATTATTGAGATAAATGATATGGAGGAATATAAGGAACTATCCATTGAGGATTAACATTTTCTAAGGAACTTTAAGGATGTGTTTCCATAAGAATTACCTAGATTACCACCCAAATATGATTTTGATTTCTTGATTGATATCATACCAAGATTGGAATCATAGTCTAAGGTACCGTAGAGGATGACAACCATTGAATTGGTTGAGTTAAAGGCTCAAATTCAAGAAATTTTGTCGAAAGGGTTGAATCAACTATGTCATCATGGCATGCACTAGTAGTCTTCATCAATAATAAGGATGGTACTCTTTGCCTGTGTATTGATTACAAGATGTTGAAAAAGGTGATGATAAGAATAGATATATGCTACCTCATATTGATGATCTCTTTGACTAGATGCAAATGGAAATCATATTTTATAATATTTATCATAGAGTAGGGTATCATAAATTAAAGATCCATAATAAGGACATTTCAAAAATAATGTTCAGAACTTGATATGGGCACTACAAGTTCATAGCATTACCATTTGGGTTGATAAATGCTCCTATAAAATTTAAGAATCTTATGAATTGTGTGTTTAGAGATTATATAGATAATTATGTTTTGGTATTTATAAATTACATCCTTATATATTCCAAGGATGAGGAAGAACATCTTTAGCATCTAGAATTAGTTTTGTAGTGTTTGCAAAAGCACATGTTGTACAATAAGTTGTCCAAGTGTGTATTTTTCCAAAGGAAACAACAATATTTGGGGAATATTATCTCCATAGATGGTATTTAAATATATCTAGAGAAGATAAGAGCCATAATAGAATGGACTATTCATAATAATGTGCATGAGGTAAGGAGTTTCATGGGATTAGTTGGCTATTACAAGAAACTCATTCTAAATTTATCTAAGATATCTAGTCTAATTACCTCTCTTTACCATAAGAATTAAAGTTTTGTCTGGTTAGACAAGTGTGAGATAGCCTTTTAGTAGTTGAAAAAGAGACTTACTTAAGAACCAATACTAATAGTTCCTAATCCGAATGGTCAATTCTCAATGATCATGAATTCATCTGAGGATGTAATTGGAGGAGTTCTTATGCAAGATAGTTTAAGTGTAGCCTATGAGTCCAC